>JAGVSQ010002847.1:0-23313 GCA_022683975.1 Rhyacophila evoluta | reverse complement strand
AACATTTTTTAAAAAAAAAAAAAAATAGTATAGTTATTTGAAGTATAAAAAGTAAAAAGGCTTATTAAAAATATTAATTATTGTAATTTTGTAACTATTAAATTAAAATATTGTCATATATCAATTTAGTATTTAGAAAAACTGTAAAATAATTTTTCAAATTTATTACGCAATAAAAATAATTCTTATTTTTTCTGTAGTGGCTTTTTACGTGATTTTATTATATGAAAAAGCCATTTACTCGTTCGGAGTAAATGGTGTATTTTAGTCCTAGCAAAAAACTTCTTCTGGATTTGAAATGATTGACGAAAGCTTCTTTACTTTTACCTACTTCTAGTAAATGAATTTAAAAAAGAGGTTTCGCCATTTAAGCTCTTCGGCAAAGATTGACATAATAAAATCAACAGAAGGCCGTTTCAATTCATCCATTATGTATACAAAAATTTAACAGGTATTACCACAAAGATAAGAAATGGCACGTGGCTTGATACTGACCTCAAAAAACATACTTCAAAACATATAAAAAAAATGATTTATTTAGGAAAAATATTCTCATTTAAATTTATTATATATTTATATAAATACTTGTAATTCGATGTTTTTATGAAGAAAAATCTTTCATCTTACAGATAAAATTTATCGGTATTTTATTTATAATATATTTTAATGTTCAAGGTATTCCTTTTCCCAGTTTTTTATCTTCACCATTGACTAATAAATACGTGTAAAAAGATTTTTTTATATGAATATATACATATATTATGTCCATTCCCAAAGTTGAGATGTGGATTTACACATTGTGAAAACATCCACTCCGAAAATGGACTATATGGATCTCCGCAGTGTGAAGACGTCTTAACAGTTTATTTTTTACGAGAATTGTTTGTCATAAAATTGCTCAACCCAATGGGCATCCATGTATGTGTTTTTTTTTTAACAATGTACTAATTACTGTATCTCCCAGGTAGTGTAAAGGTTAGCGTGTGCATATAGCAATCCAGGAAATGTAGTAATTCTTTCAAACATTTGTCAGATTTTTCATCATCCAAAAATGCAGGACCGGACGCTCATTGGATTGAGCAATTACTTGACTCTAATAAGATATTACCACTGTTGTACAAACGACAATACAAACAAATAATCAAACACTTTCACTGCTTTAATTTATTTTTTATCATTGTTTGTATTTGAATGTGGTTGTGCTATTTTGGGTTCCAGTTTTATCATTTATACCTGAAAATGATAGTTAACGGCGTATTCAAAAAGAAACTTCATTTTAGGTAATACAAATGAATATACTATTATCATGTGATTGTACATAGTCTTGGATGAGTAATGTCATACTTCGCAATAATATATGCATAGAGTAGCTTTTGATTTCAATTATGCTAACAATTGATACTAGCATGTAAGTTAGTTTAACAATGATTTATGTTTGCATGCTATTAGTCACTTGAGTTATCAATTCAATTGTATCTTATTACGTCACTTTGCCAAACTACGGATGTACTTTACTTACAGGTTTATTGAAAAAGAGGTTGTTTTTGTGAATCTGATGTAGTTATCGATATCTTTAAACTGTATATGCACGTGTGGAACAGATTTTATATACACGTGTGAAGGGAAACATTTTAAATATGTAAAGGCTTATGAAAGTTACAAAAAAAACAGTCGTGAATATTGGGATACATTGAATTGAATAAATAAAAAACACAATTTGGCCGTATAGTAATTTTCGTTATTGATTTGAACTTACAATTATAAATATTATATAATAATATTAATGATTTAGAATATTTTACGAAAAAATAATATAAGGAAGTGAAAAATCCTTAAAAATTGTACTTAATAGGTTGGATATTGTATTACGAACTTAAATGAAAATAAAAAAATGTTTGCCGTGATAAACTAGGTCTTTTCGGTGGCGTAGTTGGTAGCGTGCGCGCCTAGTAATCCAGGGAATGCGGGTTCGACTCCCTATCTGTCGGACTTAAACAACCTGAAAATGCAGGACTGGATGCCCATTGGGTTGAGTAATTGTCTGACAAGTAATTCTCGTGAAAAATAATCCGTCAATACGTCTTCACAATCCGGATGTATATATATACTCAACCGTCGGAGTGGATATCTTTATACTGTGTAGATTCATATGACCCACGTTGGAAGCGAACATGATATATAAAAAAGCTAATAGAAAGAAAAATTTTACATTTGTAGATTTGTTCAGTAGATTTAATATGCACTTTTAGTTAATTTAATTTAAATTACGTAACACCTTAATCCTCTTCTACAAAACTTTGATAATGCCAATGTTGACTATAAGTCAAAACATGGACGGTGAATATCGTGAACTTTGTGAAGTTCTAGGCTTTGGATTAAAAGCTTCTTAAGAGAGTGTAAGATCTTAGAAATTAGATATAAGAAAACGTGGGAGAGAGATGTTTTGAAGTCTCTTTATTTCTACGAAGTCTATAAACTACAGTATACGGAGATAGATTTATCATGGTAGAGTATCGTCTAAAGTATTACAATTTGCAAGGGTGACTAACCTAATTTGCAGATGCCAATAAGACTAAAAATAAATATGATTCCGTAATTTTGATGTCTTCTGTTGTGTAAAATGAGTATTTTACATCAATATCGAGTGAGTAAGTCACACAACGAAGCTCAATGTACGACTCGAGGGATTTATTAAAAGAATTCAATATCTAAATATGGCGATGGTGAGTTTATTTATTTGGACCGATAAATTATTGTGACGTTATTAATAAGTATTATTTTTGTAACTTTTATAATATTTTAAAAAGTATACTCTCAATAAGGCGACTAAGGAGGCTTCGATAGAATAGAAATCACGCACAACCCAGTGCATATTAACCAAGGTCCTACAAGACTGCTCTTGGGACACTTTTATAATTTGAATTGAGCACGTTTGTTACGTAAGATATACGCACGAGTAAGCTCTTTAGCAAGTGTAAAAATAAGAGATAAAAAATAAAACTTATCATTTATATAATATAAAACAAGTGCACTATATATCTCATACACTAACAGCAGTGAATAAAATTCAAGTATCACTAATATTCAAGAATTCGAAGATCAACTCACGTTTATTATACCGCAGTATATGCTTGCATATGTGTTTTGAGATAAGACAGGCAGTAAAAGCTTGAAATTGGTGTGTTTCGAGTATTTTTGAAACTTGGAAATTGAAAAGTAAATATTCACTGAGCACAATCAGTCGTCATTATTAAAATTACAGAGTAAAATTAAATATAGTATCGTTATGAATGTCTATCATGTTAAATATTTGTGTATCACATTTAATGTGAGAAAATTATTTACACATGTAATAATAAAAACTATGAGAATGAATCTATTACTTAAGTATGTTTGAATGGGAAGAAGAAAAAATATATGGGAGAATATTATTTAGTTTTGGCAGAATGTATACTCTGGAGTGCGCTAATAAAACGTACGTATTGATTTCTACGAAAGGTTCCCGGGGTATTCTTGTTGAATAAGTTATACAATGTAAACAGATGAGGTAAGAAGATGAAAGCAAATGAACGTTAAGTGAAAAGATCACTTCAATGATTCAAGTTTGTTCGCAGCAGTGAACTTCAACATTTCTTATATGTGCGATGCATATATTATTACATTACAACTTGAAGTGAGCTTTGAAAAGATAGCATCGTAGAATAGTCAAAATACAACAATGTTCCTAATTCATTTGGTGATTTGAACTTCACTTTTTATAAGCTTTTAATTTGAAACATTTAGTTTATTCATTGCAACGCTAGATTGTATATATTGCAGTGGGTTCAAATTTGAATTTTTGTTCAAAAAAATTGCTCATGTATTTTTAATACTTGTGAAGTTTTTTCGAGCAGCTTAGAGGTCAACGTACATGCTTCAGATTGCGGGTTCGATTCCTGCAGCTGCTGGATTTAAAAGCTTTAATGATACATATCTGGGTGCCCAATGAGTTGAACTATTAGCTGAAAACCAATTATCGTGAAAAAAACTTGCTAAAATTCCAATTTTTTACTGGTGCTTCATTCTCAAGATGCACGACTGGATATCGAATGTATTCAATTATCTCTCGTGAAAAAAGCTCTTTTAAGATAAATTTTAAAAATGCGAAGATCGATATACTTTATTTTTTTCTTCATTTGCATATTTTAATTTTGAATAATTAGTTGCCAACCAATCCTAGTAAGAAACAATCAAATAAATTCTTAGGCTCTGCAGCACCCAAAGTCAAAGATTCTGCTCACATGTTTTAAGATGTAAGTATATATATTTTACCATGTTCGCTCCTAAAGTCGAGCATAGACATCGACACAGAATGAAGATATTCACTCCAAATTAAAGTATTTGGATCTCCTCAATGTGAAAACGTCTCGACAGACTATTTCTCACGAGAATTTTTTGTCAAAAAATTGCTCAACCCAATGGGAGTCTAGTCCTGCATTATTGTTTTTTTTTAATCTGACAGATGTGGGAATCCAACCAGCATTTCACAAATTGTTAGGGGCGCAAGATAACCCCTACACTACCTGGGATATATATTTATTTGTATATTATTAATATATACATATATGGATGTCCATTGGGTAAAACAATTTTATGACAAACAATTCCGTGGTGTGAAATCGCTAGGCGAGCACGCCTACCTTTACGTTACCTTGGAGACGTAATTAATATAATATAAAATAAATAAGTGGAATGAAAAGTTATTTTTGTCTTTTCAGAAATAGTTTGAGTTGTATAAAATATATAATAAATGTATTTTTTGTAATTTTTGTTATGCAAAAATTATTGCGTTAAATACATTTTATACTAGTTTACTATTCACCATTAATTTCTCGAAGTTAGTCAAACTTTATGAGGAGCCTGAAATACCCCAAAAACCTGTCGATGTAAATGGACATTTATTTTTATGCACCATATTTCTATTTCTGTATTAATCTAAGAGAAATGAAAAACATTGACCTCTAGTCGAGCGCTTTCATTTTATTTTAGAAATTGCTTATCCGATGCCCTTCAATCTCTTACATACAGCGTTTTTATTTCAGATACTTGTATAGTACCAAAAAACCATATCAAGTATTGAAGATTTACGTTATGTGTAATTATAGTTGTAATTAAATATAGTTTTTTGATAAACAAAATAGCGTGAAATATTAAGAAAAAATCAAGACATAAAAATTACAAGACTAACATAATCTAGACAGTAAATTTATACTGACGACAGTAATAAATACAATACATTACGTGATACTAATGGCAGATTTCATTAAAAAATATAAGCAAACATTATTAAGAATGACTCTCTCAGTGAAGGCGTGTATTTTAACTATAGTACTTGGACATTAAATTCGTATTTGGTCTTTTTTTTAAATGTTTAGATGATTAAAATAGGCATCACACATACTCTAGAGCACGCAAAGTAAGGTTTTATGAGACTGATATTGGGATACTTTTGTAACTTTGATTAACGTTCCACGTTGATTGCGCCACAGTATACGCTTGCGTAATGGGTGCAAGGACGTAGCTAGTAGAGAAAGGGTACTGGAATATAAGATCAGATTGTTTCATTCGAATACCAGCGTGGGCTGGAAGATGGATTGGAGAAAGAAGAAATGGTTGAATCAACTATGGAAAATTTTATATAGTATAGTATTATAGATACTTTGGTCTCCCTGGTTATCGTAGTTGGTAGCATGCACGCCTAGAAATCTGAATGCGGGTTTGATTCCCCATCTGGTTGGACTTTAAAAATCTGAAAATGCAGGACTGGATGCCCATTGGGTTGAGTAATTATCTGACAAACGATTCTCGTAAAAAATAGTCTGTCAAGACGTCTCCACATTACGGAGATCCATATACTCAACTTTCGTGGTGGATTTCTTCACACTGTGTGGATCCATACGCTCCAGTTT
This sequence comes from Rhyacophila evoluta, assembly GCA_022683975.1. NCBI lineage: Eukaryota > Metazoa > Arthropoda > Insecta > Trichoptera > Rhyacophilidae > Rhyacophila > Rhyacophila evoluta. The sequence continues at coordinate 17,365 of JAGVSQ010002847.1, read as the reverse complement.
GGGAGCGAACATGTTATAAGAAGAAGATAGATACTGCAAAACTATCTGTATTTGATACTTTATAAAAGTAATTTTATAATTATTGCGTTTTCTATTCGCTTAACTTTAAATATAAAAGACTGTTGAAAACTAATTTGTCGATAATTTTGCGTTATCTGAAAATTATTTACATTAAAACAACTAACAGCTATACAAATAATTACTTGAAGGTGAATTATCTATAGAAAATATCTTCTGATATTGAAAAATTAAAACATTGAACGTGTGTAATAGAATAAGGAAATAGTTATAACATAAATAAATTTAAAAAAAACATTATTATATACGAGATGGCTTTAATTAATTATCACGGAAATTGGTATGTCAGTTACAAATTACATTTCACTTGAGTATTGAGTGTGTAAAGCTGTCTCTAGTAGTGTGTTAAGTGTAAAGCTTGGTTTACAACACCGTTAACAGCAACACGTATTCGCTGTAGCATTTATTTTATAAACTTGCTGGGGGGGAAATTTATTGAAAACCCTACAGAATGTAAGATGAACAGAATGAGGTAAATTTCTGAAAGTTACGTTAAGTTGTAATTTATAGATCTTTTTTTATATTTCAGCTTAAATTTACAACAATTATTACCATATTAAACAAATTGGTTGTATTATTTTTGAAATTCGAACGTATCGTTCGTGTACTAGATTGTACGTTCGACATTCAAATTGTGCTTAACTTTCGCGTTGCTGTACTAAAAGCTATGGTACTGGACCCCAAATTTTTTGGTGTTATAAATTCAATGTAATAAAAATGTGCTCGATCAATTCGTGTAATTAACTATAAAATCATTTAATTATGCATTGAAACTCAAATAATATAAAATAAGTGCAAGTAATGCAACCATACTGACGAAAACAAAAGAGACGACATTCTCAGTTAAATATCTTCCGTACATTGGTTTATTTTGTCCACCCTCTGTGAATGCTCTCTTTTTACTTCACTTGAGAGACATAATGACTTCATTTAAATGACTGATCGACGATGCTACCCATGTGAATACAAACGTGATCCAATAGACATACGTAAATGCCGGATCTAGATTTATTATAAAATACAATAATTATTTCTTTTGATAAGATTAAATATTTTTATTTAAAGCATTTAGTTATTTAAATCATAACGAGATTTTATGAAGAATACATGAAGTATGAATAGCTTAAAATCAGTATATTTTAACCAATAATATAAGTACCAGTCACTTACAATCCGTTACCATATAAAAGATGTTCAATGATAGATTGAAGCAGATTTATCAAGTAAAAATGTGACTTATAATATTTAAAAAAAATGTTTTTTCATATTAATAACGATTAAATATGGCATAACATTTGGCATCAAATATTGCAGGTTTATTATTGAAAATAATCTACCAAAGTGAGTGTTCACACCATTAAGATCCATATGTTTCACAGTTGGTGCGACTACGGTATAAAAAATTAATGGTTTGTGAATTAAATTTTAAGTTTTCTCAATTTAATAATGGTCACCTCGCGTGGCCTAATAAGCCAGAAGATGGTTTTAGTTTTTATAGAATCAAAATTTATGGTTCCATTTGTGTTTCTCATAATAAAAGTGCAATAAGACGATTGATTTTTTATGAAAAAAGTGTCGCCGAATATTTCTTAGATGATACCAGGCACCAAACCAGACCAAACTATTTTTTTCATCAACTTAATTCTCTTGATATTATAAAGAAAATGTATTACATAAAAATCTGTTTACATATTCAACATTGATACTAGCATAAAAATAAATACTAAAAATTTAGAAAGGAAAAGTCCAGACCGCGAATACTAATTATTTTTAAAGCACAAACATTTCAAAGTTTCAAAATATGCGTGTCAGTAGTTTATAGATTCATAATAAGTTTTAAAATCAAAACTTAATTACAAGTTGAAAAAATTGATACCAAATGTAATACATGGGTATTTAGAAATTTGGTAACTTAAGAATTATAGATTTTCTCACTGAAAAAATAATAAATTCTTATGTCATTAAAGTTGGCTGTCATCCAATTTCTTAGGCAATCGATTTAAAATTCAGTTCTGCATCTTGAATTTAGAAAAATTCTGCTGCTGTGGTATTAGAAATTGCAAGCCTCCGGCTCTGAAGTATGCTCGCTTACCTGCAGGCCACAATTTATAATTAATATTTTCGACTGATGGTGCTTGATGGAAATTGATTTTAAATTCTGAATTATTTATAATATCATATAGTATATATCGACTGTTGAAAGGAAAAAAACCTAAGTCAAGAACAATTTTTTCAGGAGATATAAAAAAGATTTTTTTAATGATTTTGGATCAAATTTAAAACAACAAAGACTTTAATAAATAGTAAAACTGGTATTTTATTTATCCAATCCGATAAATATGAAATAAGTTGTTAAAGAAAACACATTAAAGTTGATGTTATAGAAATCCCTTTTCCTTATCGAAAATTTCTTTTTTTTCAAACTTAAAATCTTTATAATTGATAGATTCGGCATTTTGCGTCATTTGAACATAACGTGTATTATGCTGTATTCATTATGATTATTGATAAAAGTTATCTTGAAAAAACTTAGGGCTACATACTTTTCCCTTTCGACAGTCGATATGATAATAATACAAGATATTGTGATGTATTACTGTTTATTAATATTTTAAATTGAAATATCGCGTTCAAAATGGTAGCAAATTGTGTCAGCTTATAACTATTATGAACCTATTTCAAACGATACAAAAGCACCATGTTATACGATAAAACGACGTCGAATATTAGTATCAAATTCATAATATTAATATTAGTTACCCCAATAAATTTGTATCGACTATCTTTCTAGTCATGTTAATTATATTTTACACGAAACTTCCATCGCTTGCCGCCCTCTTGACGTACCACTGCGGCTAGCTAAATTTTGCACTAAGTTGATGCGGTTTGGCTAGTTAGTTAAATGGATTACTTCGGAATTAGTTCTGTCTGGCCCGGGGCGCAAGTAACTCATCAGCCCTGTAAGATCTTCCACGCAGCCATATCCTGTTCAGCATGAGACTAAGTAGTATCACGGTTAAATTGTCTTCAAAATGTTTCAGGGCTGAATTTTAAGCGGGTAGCTTTTAAAGTAGGTCGTTCAGGTGAATTCGGGGTAATTGATAGTGCTTGAATTTTATGATGACTTTTGTTGAAACCGTTTGGAACAGGCAATTATAGTACAGACGTACATGTATATTTATACAAATGTATTTTGTAATTGTTTTTATTTATTCGTTCGAATTATATTAACGTTTTCAATGCTATAAAACGATAAACGGTTCACGATAACGACGAGAAATGCTAACAACAATTGTTTCACATTTTCGTGTCAAGCATTTTTAATAAATATTTTATTATGTATGCCTAGTAGCGTAGAGCTTAGTGTGCGTGCCCATCAGTCCGGAAAATGCAAGTTTGATTCCCATACCTATCGGATTTTAAAAAAATCCAAAAATGTAGGACTAGATGCCTATTGGGTTGAGTAATTGTTTGACAAACAATTGCCATGAAAAATAACCTGTTAAGACGTCTTCCTATTGCGGAGATCCACATATTCGGCTTTCGGAGTGGATATCTTTGCAATGTGTGAATTAGTATGCTCCACTTTTAGAGCGAACATGGTATGATATTATGTATAGTGAATAATAATAGTTGAATGTGTTTTGAATATAGAGTGACATAAAATGTTTTTTTTTCATGTAAAATAACTAAAGTGTATTATTTAAAATATCTCGCTAGTTGAAAGGTTTACTTGCATGCTTTGATGCCAGAAATTACAAGTTTGATTTCCACAGCAGCACAAGATGTTGTACCGGTTGCCTTAAGTTAAGCAATCGACTGAAAACCAATTATTGTAAAAAAATAATATTGATCAAAATAAATACTCCGGAGATCTGTCTGTTTTGCTTTTTGAGTGGGCATAGTAAAGACATGGACACAAAATAAAAATATATTTATAGAGATTTAGTATAATCAATATAATATTCGCTAAATTAAAAAATAAACATATTTTTCCGTTCGTTTACTAATGGTATATTTAAAGTACTAGCGCCTCATATTGGCGGAATAATTAACTAAATAAAGTTAATTCTCCTCTCTTAGATGTCGCTATAAAATAAATTATGGCAAGCCCTAATTATGTATGTATCATCATTTATTAAATTACTACTCACATAAATATATCATATTATTGCAGTAAATATATAATAACACGGGTAAAAATATCGTACGTATTGTATCGGCCCGATTGCTGGATGTCAAGCACGCGTGTTTTGACGTATGATGTTGTGAGTTCGAATCTCACATATTTCTAAGAATTTATGACTATAACTCTTCCAATTTCAATCATAGTTTTTAGTATTAAGTTTCAATTAGGCTTCATTAGGCGAGTCAGAAAATTCGCGTACTAAGCGTAAATTAGCGCACAAATAAATAATATATATTTATAAAATTATACTTTCTCTTCAATTGTGTACATTTCGATATTTTAAGAATCGTAGAATAAAATGGTCTCTCGGTGATAAAGCTCGAATTTATGATGCGTAGTAAAAAGTTTAAATAAAATTTCGTCTAATAGTTTTTGTTGATAATTTATGATGAAACCGACCTCCACAGTAAGTAATACTTATTTTTTGCCGGTTTCCAAAGATCTTGAGGTGCTATTATCGTTTTCATTACCAATGCTATCGCAAATTAATCTTTGATGAAAAACGGTAGAGCCTTAAATGAAAATTGATGGTGAGTTGTGTTCTTTCATACCCACTCACTTTCAGAAACCCACCCCTAGAGCCTTACGTGTAAATTTAATCTCCACGGTTAATAGTTTCATGCGATGAAGCTTTCTTTGTAAATAGGTCGAAGAAAATTGTAACGTACGATATTAGTTTCTTATCTTTTTCTCGACTTTTTGGGGAAACGCCGTTTCATGTGGAAAGTTTTTTCTTGAATCCATTCGTAAAAGACTATAAACACGACACAAGTTCCACAAAGTTTTGTTGGAAAAAACTTATTGTTATTATAAATATGCCTAAAGTAGAAAACAGTTTTCTAGATTATCGATTTTACTAGATAGTCTATATTTTGCTCGTCAATATAACAGAGAATACGTGTCTGTGTCTATTTGTAACAATAACTTCTCCAAAATGGTACACAGTATCAATGTAAAAATTTAATGTTATCTTAGCTACTATTTTAAAGTGATTTGTATTATTTTGAACATTAACAATTATTACCGATGATCAACAAGAGACTAAGCATATTTTAATTTTATAATATAATGCATAATATTAATTTGAAAAAAGCATATGTTTGAATCAATCCTAGGCAACACCTGGTGATAAATCTAGTACATAAATATTTATGTTGTAAATAATAACGTATCATAATTTTAATAATAATGTATCCCACACGGCGAAAAAATTAAAAATAAATCTCAAATTCATAAACATTTTTTTACTGATTTTTTAGGGCAAATTGAATTTGAAATTGATATATTAGGTAATTATTTTATTGGCTGTTTATAAATATTATTTTGTAAAATTTATATACAGTAATGGACGCGTAATTTACTTTTAACGATTTAAACGTTACCGATAACATGATTAAACTAATTTTAATTTTACTATCGAAAATTCTTTCTACTTTCACTTAGGAGATCAAGGTTAAGTTAAATTAAAATTTAGTTGTATCATACATTATGAATATTTAAAAGGGCAAATATTTTTTTAAAGTATATTTACCATAACTAGATATGAACTGAATTGGGTGGGTTACTTAATCTCGAAAAAATCATTTTTTTGGTTATGTTTTAATGTAATTTAAATAAGATACCGACCAGAGCCTTTAGATCCACCATCGTAAAAAAAGTGTTGAAAATTTAGTCGAATCGGTCGGCCTCGTTTTAAATTTTCTTGGAATAGTTTTTAAGCTTTTCACAAACTTACAGAAACTATTAAAACAAGTAAGAAATTATCTGTTTTACAATAAACTCTCATCATGGAATTATAACAGATACTACATAGACATTACCACCGTTTGGTCCACATAGAATGTAAGACATCATTCTGTTGGAACCTTCTCACTAAATATTTAAACGTTTTACATTTTCGTGCTTTTAAAATTGGATTGTTAGATAGACCAACTGTCAAATGCTCAGAATATGATGAAAACATGTGAATTAAACACATACATGTAAATGCATAAAGGTATCTGATCTTTTTTTACTATAAGGTAACTGTCTTATGTAAGAAGAGAATTACAATACAAAGCAAAGATCTAATTTATTGAAAACAAGTTTGATTTATAAATAACGAACTGTAGGTATTCGATAAACTAATCAGTATTTTTAATGTATAATAATACAATGTATGAGAAAAATTAATATTTATCAACAATCATTAGAAAAAAATGCAAGCAAATTAATTAAATAAAAAATAGTAAATAACTAGGTTATTAAAATGAAGATATGAATTTTATTTTCGTGTCGTAAGTTACGTTAATAGTTAAAATTCAAAGTTTTGAACAACAGTCGTAAAAATATTCTGAAACCTAATTTTGTTTCTTATCTCTGTGATAAGCTCTATCAACATGAATGTTTTTAATACCGAGCCATTAAAACGAATTAGTTCGGAATATAAAATAATACTAAGATTATGCCACCAAAGTTTCGTTTTTGATAATCCAGTTAAAACTCTCTGTTAATCCGTTCTTTGTCACGCAATGCGAACTAGACACTCACTGAAAACGTGATTAATCAAATACTAAACAAGATACAATACCATTTTATCCTGTTTCAATTATTTTTAACTATAAAAATTCATATTTTACCGAGTTACTAAGTAATATATGTATATATATATACATATATATCAGTCTCCCCAGAAGTGTAGAGGTTAGCGTGCGTACCTCGCAATTTGGAGAATGCTGGTTCGATTTCCACATCTTTTGGATATTGGAAATGCAGGACTAGATACTCATTGGCTTAGGCGCTTGTCTGACAAACAATTTTGGTGAAAAATCATCTATCAAAATAATATCTTATTTATATGTATTTTATAACATATTATGTTTTCACATTGGGGAGAATCATCTTCTCCAGTTTCGGAGTAGATACCTTCACGCCCTATAGATCCATAAACTCCATTTCGGAGCAAATATAGATTTTCTTAATTTTCTAGCAATCAATGAAATGATTAAAGATAAGATGAAGTTGACATCAAAAATAAATAAACGTGGCAAGAGAATTGTGATTTTTTTACCATATCCGCTTCGAGGATGGAGCGTTTGGATATACACAGTGTGAAAATGTCTGTTTCAAGTCTATGAAAATAACGTTGATATGTGTGTAACGGTAAACATCGCTCATACGAATGATATTATACATCTCAGAGGGGAAGAGGAAGATTATTCAAAGCGGTTTAATCAGTCCACCTGCACTTATCGTCCCTTTTGGTAACTTTAATATTTACATTTTTTGCGTTAATTTTATATTATTTGACTTTTGATATATTATTAATACAATAATTGATCTCGCAAATGTTGTATAATTTGAATTTAAACATTTTTTTACGGAATGTTTGGAAGCCATCCCCGCAACTAAAGGGGTGATAACGCGAATAATTAAGGTCCAGACAAAAAATACATATATTGTAGTATTAATTAGATTTTAAGTCATTGAATTATTTTTTAGTACTGCCTAATTTAGATGTTACGCGTAAGATTAAAATTAAATTAGACACAGAGATGTATACCTTCAAACACCTTAAAGCGGTAAGAACTTTAAATTTACCATAGAAATAAACGCATAAAAGAAAGACAAATATTCAAAATAAATTCTAATTGAGTATTCAAAACTAAAGCACAACACAAATTATGTATTATATCTTTATAAATATGAGCATTTTCTTAAAACGTGATTTATACGATCAAATTTTCAGTATTATAGAAATAAAAGCAAAAAATCTGAATGAAAATATAATTTACTTTCACAATGCATTGCACATACCACTATTTTACAGATAATATAAATATGCAGTAGTTTTTCACAATGAAAGCTAGCTTATTATTTCTGTAACGCGTAGAGCTTTTAAGCTCGTACTTTACACAACACTTCCGCTTGCAAACATGGCTGACGTCAGATCGCGATGATTAATAATAATACTGGGATTCATAAATATACTGATGTAACTGGATATAACGGTTGAATTTCTCGCTTCGGTATCTGTAATTTTCATACTTTTCCGCCATAAAGACATGCACAAAGAAGGAAAGTAGTTAAACAAGATATAAAAAAATATTATTAATGGGCATGTGCATATATATTTTTAGTAATGTGGCTTCGCTTTTATGAAAAATGGTTCATATTTAAATTAATAATAGTCATTCTTCTTTTTTCTATTGTGGAAAATATGGACATTACGTGATACGTTTAAAAATTCTTCTAGTAATCACGTAATATTATAAATCAACTCAGCATCATATGGTTGCAAAAAATATTTTTTAGATACGAATTTGGTTGGCATGAAGTATAAACAGGTCAGATTAGGACTCTTTTGACGCATCCGCAACACGTAACTGAGCCAGTTTCAACGCAATTATTTCATTTGGTAGTAATAAGTGGCTACGTGATTTTTTTCTTCTTATCATTGCAAAGAAGTTACATCATAGCATCTCTAGTTTTCGACGTAAGTATTTGTTTTCAAATCTTAGCGAACGGTTAATTGGGATTTTACCAGGTGGCATGATTCACAATCACAAATTAACACTAAAATAACAAAAATAACACATAAATTATATAAACAGTATTTCACTTCCAAAGATTGTTTTTTGTTTCACTGAAAAATAAGGTGTTAATGTGTTGGTTTGTCAGATTTTTATAAAATATTGTTGTATATATGTGGCGAATTCCATTTTATATATTGCAAACTAGATTAAGCTTTTTAAAAGTTTGTACCTTAAATTAACAAAATAGTGAGATTTACAACTACGATTTATATTTATGTTGTTTCCACTCGGCTACGATTAAAATAAACATGATCTCCATGATGTATCATATGCATATGAAAAGTGGCTTCACTTTGTATAATTAAGACAGTTTGTGAGATAAAATGAATAAATTTAACAATCGACCCAAAATAGTTATTTTACTGTTTGCGACAAAACTAAGGTAGAAAATTAATGCTGTTCAAGGAGAATCATCTGTACTTAGACATAAGCTTAACAAAAAAGCTCCACCCATTGACTGCTGACCATTTCTAAAGATCACAATACATGCAAATACTCTATACGCGTCCAATTGTCGAAAGATATTGAGATATGAATATATTAACGATAATTACGAGGTCAACAGCGAACCTGAACCAACAGTTTCTCCAACTTATGTAGTAATGCAATTCACCAGTTAAACGACAACTATTTTTGTATACAACAATGATAACAATTGAACAATACTGAACCACAAAATAATAACCAATAATTGTATACTATATTTAGCTGGAACCTACTAGAACTGATACTAAATATTTAACCATCAAATAAAGATGTTTATCAAATTAAAATGTCTGCATAATATTTTTTTTAGTCTAATTGCTGTATGATGATCTGCTATACAATGCTGTCAAATGAGAATATACTGAAGACAAGCGACAAAAATTGCAAATTTTTTATACATACACATACAAATCAATTTATTTGATGCAGGCCAATGCAATGGGCTGGGTGATAATGATAATTTGTGTAGTCACTAAAGTTAAAGTGAATAATTACGAATATGAATGGCATTTTAGTTGTCCGTCTATAGAATTAGTAAGACTCGTTTTACGATCGAAATTCAATGCGTAATTAATAGGCTAATGGTGAAGGTTAAATTTAAATCGATAGCAAGAACTTTTACTATCTTTAGAAATTTTCCCGTCAAAGCTTGCCAGTCGATAAAAAGAAACTTTCAAAGTTTGACCCACTTGACGCCATAAAGTTCAGCTGATTGAAAAGTAGTGCGAGTTTTCATTATAAAGCTCATCTACTCGAAGGCTTTTATTGGCCATCAAACAACTTGGTGTGCATAAAAGCGCAGTTAAATGAAACACGGATTGAATTGTTTGAAGTTTTGTTTGAACTAAAAACTTACGGTATAATTTTGTACAAGGTAATCGTATTAATCGTTTAGAAATCATAGCGGAAGAAGCGATTGACCTCAAATAACTTCAAGCACAACACTTTTATATTTTTTTCTATCCATATATAGTCCGTTCGGTAGCTGAGAAATAAAGTTATGCGCTTTAGAGCCAGGTTTGGTATTCAAATCCTATAGTTGCAAGAGACACAAGACTCGATATCTAATGATTTGAACAATTGACAGACGAACAATTATCTTTAAAATAAAACATCTTAAAGTAAGTCTTCACACCATTATACTATACCATTAAAGCGGACATGGTAAACAGATTTTTTTAGACATCATAATATTGTCGCTGTAATGCAAAACTATTCAAACAGAATTCAAATTTTAAGTAAAACTGAATTCTCGCCTCAAAGTGATGTGAAGAAAACTTGTCCATGCTATGCAAAGTATTATATGTATAAACATAATATATCGTCGAATTACTGGCAAAAGACGTTAAAGTGAAAAAATGAGTTTTACTTTAAGGACGTAAGCCACACTGATGAAATATTACAGGAGGCGTGAAAAACGTATATTCGATGATTTTAGGTCAAAATCGAAATAACAAATAAACACGAATCTGAAAAACATAGAAATTTTATTTATCTTATCTGATTGTAAAATAATTTTAAAAGCTATTTAAGAAAAGCCGATAAAATAGACGGTTACGCCCCTTTTTCCTAATAAGTTCCAACAATAACCAATTTATTAATATCTACCCACACATCTTACCTGCATTCAATAATTCCATTATACATAACTATATTTTTTTATAAATAGCATTATTTATTCAATTGATCGACATGATACTGCACTCCAGATGACCCGAAGACGAGTCAAAATGGATTTAAACTCATTTCAGTCAGTCTAACGCTATATTTTCACACTTCTTATTACGAGAATTTGTATGGTCGTTTTTTCTTTATAACGAAAGTCATTTTACTCTTTCTGAAGTATGTATAAAAAAAATCTAGGCCAAAATATAAACTTATATTTATAATATAATGTAAGACTTAAATATATAATAAAATGTGAAATGTCTCACAAAATAATTGTCCCAGTGTATGTTAGGTTAGGTTTGATTAAATTAATTACGTTAAAGTGGCACAAGTAAGTGCTTGCTATTAAGTCTCAAAAAATATATATCACGTTTAAGATTACTCAACCATTTCCAATTTACATAACGAGCTCATTTCGTTAAATTTATTCTAGTCAAATATAACTTTTATTCTATCAATTTAGATATAATCCAAAATGATTTTTGTCCACATTTGCGTGTGAAGTAATCATAACAATTATTATGTCAAATTTGGTATTGTTTTCGTATAATATTCTAATCACTCTGTCGTGTTAACGGGCAGGTAATTTGTTTTACAAACACCGTGCTTCGCAAACAAAATACCGGGTTATTAATATTCAATAAACGCAAAGTACAGCAATTTATCAGGGCAATAATTCTCATGTTAAAAAACTTGATTATTTTATAATACTATGGAATAAATCACAGGATACGATCAAAGAGTATTGAGTAAACAAACAAATCAACTGATAATAATTTGGACTCGATATAGCTTCGAACGATACAATGTTGTTTTCTTATCTGACCGTAATAATTCAATGTTAAAGCCACTTAAAATTCTACGAGTGTTATGATTGATTATTGAATGTTCATTCATATTTTTTAATGACGTCTTATATTAAAAAATGCTCTTAATGAGGCACCGAAGCTTCAACTAAAAATGTCATGTCTAATTCATCACATATAAGTACAGTATGTCTTCCCGTTGGTTGAGAAGTTAAGCAGGAGATTGCAAATATAATTCCGACAGCAGCAGATGCAGAACTAGATGTCCATTGGATTAAGTCTTCAGCTGGAAATCAATTCTTTGTACTGTTCAAATCCATCTTCATTTTCAGCGCGGAAATTATAATAATAATAATTATAATCTAAAAATCTTTATGTAATAAATTGTTTAATACACTAATCAAAATCATACAATGTTTTTAAATATAATATCAAATAGACGATTAATTATTTTTTTATGAATCATTTAAATATTTTATATCATTTAAATTGTTTATTTTTTGACGACTTCATATGCGTAATGTAAACTTATTACTCCAAAGAATCTATTACTTCGTATTGTAAAGATGCAAAAATTAATCACATTAAAACCATGAACTCTGTCGATACATTATCAATAATCCACATTGTATTTTTTGTATTTTGTGTGCCAATGTACGCTATGTAAATCCAATCGCCAATTTATTTTTATTGTAAAGTGGTTCGAAAATTAGTTTAAGCTTTTAGACGTAACCGTAAGATGGCATTAGTGCACATCTAAAAGTAGTTCAATTTTATTATAAAGCTCTATTCTTATTACTTAAATGTATGGAAAAGTAATATTAAACCAATTTTATTATTATTTGCAATTATAGATTGATAAAAAAAAAAATATTGTAGAAAGATGTTTATATTAGTAGAATTATTAATTATTATATCAAAGATATTACAAAAAAAATGTAAAATAATTATGTGTTATTATGTATCAAAGAGTCTTATTTAATCATAACAGTATATTGAAGATAATTGAATTTTAAAACTTTCGTTAAATCAAATATTGCACACTAATGCTTAAAAAAAATATTATAGACAGTTTATCACAAACGAAAAATATTTTTTTTATACCACTTTTATTTTACATATTTATTAACATTAAATAAAAATTAAAAATAAAACTATTTATAAATGGAACAATAGAACATATAATTAATCAATAAGTTTTTTAGAATCTGATTATTCAGAAATCGTTAACGTTCCGATGTAATCGGATGTCTTCGGAATAAATAAATGAATTGTGGGCTTATCTTATTAATACAAATATTTCTTGAGGTTTTATCAAAGTTTAAATGAAGCCTTAATTAAAGTTTGGGTGAATATAGACTAAATATGAAATAAATATGAACATGACTAAAATATAAAAAAAGACATATTTTTTAAAGTGTGTAATAAATATTTAAAATTGCTGGCACTTTCGGATCAATAATAAAGCTATTTAAAATCATAGTATTCATTAATGCATGGGGGATTGAAAATTCTTTGATGGAGAAGGTCTACTTTTAAGAAGTCAATTCTAATTTCCGTGCTGGTTATTTATAACGCTATAATTACGCTTGGAATGTGAAAAGTGATTGGCGGTTATTGGAGAAAATTGTACGTTTTTGCCTTTTGTATTGTTAGCGTCACAAGAAATGAGCGATATACAGTTTAAAAAATCAAAAATGTAGCACTTGATGGTTTGTATAATTTGCAAATAATGTCATTTGCTTTTTAAAGTTCTAAGAACACCTTTCAAAAAAAAATGTTAAGACATTGCACAAGAATACTAACTATTCTAACAAACCCTGATATTATTAGGTTTCTTTAAGGTGTCTATATGCTCACCGTAAGAATTTAAGCTTAATTGTAAAGTTACACAATTGTAGAAACTAAGTCGAAATCGTTGACAATCAAACATAATCAATATTTCCAAGGTGTAACAATTTAAAAAACAAAGTTCTGATATATAGTATAAATATGAAATATTTTTTTGGGTGGACATTATAATTGTCTTCAACATGTGTTTTGTTTTTGTAAATTATAATAATACTGTAGAATTATCTTAAACATTTATTTATAGTCGTATAAAAGCATTTAATATTTTATTTTTATTTTTTGTCCCATGTTCGCTCCTAACGTGGAGCATATGGATCTTCGCATTGTGAAGATATCCACTCCGAAAGAGGAGTATATGGATGTCCGCAATGTGAAGACGACTTGACAGATTTTTATTTTATTTATTATTTTATTATTTACTAGTTTTAACATATAATTTTAGGATGTTTTAACAAGATTTTTGTAGTGGTTACGATTTGGAGCCAACGCTCATCTTTGGGTAATTTCCCAAAATGAAATGTATTCAAGAAAACCGATTAAAGGTAGAAATTCTTGCAAGAACATGTAATTGATATTATAGACTGAAGCGTTTCATGCTTATAATGCCTCATAAAAAGCACACGATAAATAATTAACGAAATTCAGCTGTGGTTACCATGTAAGTATGAAAATAATTTGAATTTTCAAGAAACCTGAAAAATTTCCGAAAAAACAATTACAACAACAACAGTTTATTTTTATAGGTATTTAACATCTCAGTAAGAATTGTAAAGTTATGAGGTTTTTAAGCTTGATTCATTTCAATGATTTATTGAAGTATATTTTTAACCGTTTTATTTTTTATGACCGGCTTAAAAACAAATTATGTTGAATTCCATGATATAAAAAATCACGTTGACAGATTGTTGCCACGAAAATTGATTATTACCAAATTGCTTAGCATAATAAACCTTAATTTATCACTCAAGAATCATTTATTCGTTAAAGCTCTCGGAATTTGAATCCAAGATTTTCAGTATTAAAATGCGAATGATGAATGAAAATAGGCTGTCTCATAAGACATTACGTCGTCATTACGATAAAGATTATTTAATTTATAATATTATAACGTCAAATTTATTGTAACTTTTTTTAACGATATGAAAACTGCTTTACAGTATTGTTAAATTAATATTGCATTTTATGTAATACTTTTATATATTCTAATTATGGCCGATTCGATGAAGCATATGGATCACAACATAGTAAAGATGACGACTCAAGAATTAGAATAAATGGATCACCGCATTTCATAGTGATAGAAATTATATTTAAAAAAAAATAATGGCAGCTAAGTGTTCAATCCTTTAAGCTCAAGTCTTGCATAAAAGCTTTTTTTAATCCCGCAGCTATGAGAATTGTCCCCGCAATTTCAAGCGCACGCTACGAGCAGCCAGCTTCCGAGGATACATATGTATAATGATGTTATTATTTTATTATAAAATAAATGCAAAGATTTGAGTTATTCTTACATCCTGAAAAAAATTCTACATTGTTTTTATGAATCAATCGAAGATGAATATACTATATTATATTTTCATATTATACTATATATAACTTTGATTCGTCGTCAACGCGAAAATATCTCCTATATAAAAGCTACGCAAACATTTACAACAAATTGACATTTACAAATGATGATCTATTTACTATTCAATTTACTAAATGAAGTTTTTAGGTACAAGGGAATTACCTATTTAGGGTACGGCGAATGAAATTACTGTAAAAAAAGTCACGCCACCTGAGCTTTTGCTGAACATAAACTGAAAGCTTTCGTATTTTTATTGCACTTCTACCCCTATAGAGTGTGATATACGAAGATGATATTTATCATTTTCAACAATAAAGCCTTAGATATATGTGTTGATGTTTATATACATACATGATTTATAGGGTTGTTAATTTTATCTGGATAAAAATAGTTCAGAGAAACAAATCTCAATGTTTTGTTACATATTTTTTTGACATTTACTTTATGTCATCATGTGTAACGTATTTTTATAAACTCTGAAATATTTATACTAGAGAGCAAAAAAATACTCAATGTGTCACATGAACGCCTCCCAAATGGTAATTAAGATGACATGAAATTTTCACAAATTACCTTTGTTGCCATTTGTACACACACTGTTTTAATTTTTATTTGTACACTATTCTCGATGACCACTAAGAGACTAAACATAATGTATAAAGCCAAGTATTAAAATGATTTTGTTATGTTAAAATGATTTTGTTATAATGAAATGTAAAAAAATTATTAAAATGAATAAAAAGTGAGTTTGATTGAATTTCTTGCTAAGCCAAGTAATAAACCTTTTTGATTCATAAGGGAAAAAATAAATAAATGTGCTAACGTGAAACTAATTAAGGAATTGTGCAGCTTTAAAGAAAACTCACTTAATATGTTTGTCTATTTTCATATCTTCCAAGCTGTTAATTAATACTTATTAATGAAATATTCATGACATCATACGTTTGTTTATATATTAGATTGACACATTATGCATATATTAGATACTGAATTATCACAATAAATAAAGTTTACGGATGCCTCAAGAAAGCCTGAACCAAACCTGCTTATTCTTTAAGCCGACTAGTTGTCGGCGTCCTGGAAGACCGTTAAATACTATCCATGGAGTTACAGGATGCAGATATGACCTGGGAGAACGCAAGAATACTGGCGG
This sequence comes from Rhyacophila evoluta, assembly GCA_022683975.1. Taxonomy (NCBI): domain Eukaryota; kingdom Metazoa; phylum Arthropoda; class Insecta; order Trichoptera; family Rhyacophilidae; genus Rhyacophila; species Rhyacophila evoluta. The sequence continues at coordinate 990 of JAGVSQ010002847.1, read as the reverse complement.
GTGACAGAGTTTCTTGGAGGCGGCACGTGGTGTCCATATGCTCCACTTAGGGAGCGAACATAGAAGTAGAAGAAAGTTTAAATGTAGTTGAGAAGAAGAATTTGGCTAAACATATTTATATTTCTTTTCCTAATGATTTCCTTATTTCTAATTGATTTCCGTTTTACACTGAGTTTCCGAGTGCCAAAAATCTATTACTTATAGCGTGTTTAATAATCATCAATTTAAATAATGCATATTAAATATAGATAAACTGATGTTTTATATATGAAATTCGTGATCTGATTAATTTAAATTTTATAATTGTAAAGAAATATATCATTCTCGCACTCATCATACGTTTAAAACATTGAGCATACTGCCTACTGTAGTAGCTACCTTCTGTTGAATCAGATTACTGACGAAACCACAAATTATAATATAAAGTGAATTTATTTGTAGCTATTTCTCTACAAGCCGCTGGGTCGAAGGTTTAAGAGGCCGTACCTTCGTCTTAGGACTTAAGAATAGTGGCGTGCGTATTTGAAATTCTGTTTTATGGTGCCTGAAAAAATATTTAATTTGAAAACTGTATAAACAATTAAATAAGAAACATATTTATTCTTTTTGAAATTATTGTATACCAAGAAAATAGTTTTATCATTCAAAAACAATATTTTAAATTTATATTAATTATCTCGACAGCCGCTAAACATTTAATAATAATTAAAAATACACAATTTAATACTTGATTTGTTCATCAATTATTTGTAGTTAGTAGTTAGTAGTAGCTAGAGTAGTTAGACAACTAATTCTCGTAAAATAAATGCTCAATCTTTATGGAGAAAAAAAAATGCGGAGGTCCATATATTTCATTTCTGAATTGAATTTTTCACAATTTTATATGTGTAAATCCCCGGTAGCGTAGTTGGTATCGTGCGCGCCCAGCAATCCGTGGAATGCGGGTTCGAATCCCCATCTGTGTCGGATTTTTTAAAAATCCAAAAATGC
>JAGVSQ010002846.1:0-23314 GCA_022683975.1 Rhyacophila evoluta | reverse complement strand
ATCTTAGTTTTAAGTGATAATTATATAAGCTGTGACAATAATATAATACTGAAATATTAATAAATTAGTTCCGCATAGAATTTTTAGTACAATAAACAAAAAAATATTTAAAGTACTTTGGTAAATATGTTTATTTTCGCGAACGTTAAGCGCATTTTGCGAATTTGCCAAAAGTAGCCGGCGGGTTAAGTGTTAACTTGGTAGACAATCTCTTTTTCCTTCTGTATATATATATTGTTTAATTATTTCTATTCCTTTTTTTATATTTTAATATGTTTCAACAATTTCGTAATAACCATATGTATATCGTGTTGTTAATTTATTAAACATTAAATTTGTAATATTACAACATTTATAAAATAAATAAAAATGTATAATATAATAAACTTTTCTTGAACAAAGATATGTACTGAAAATAATACATACCAATAGAAATAGCTAGCGAATGTATACTGGCATGATTGTTACAAATTACAGTTTCATATTATTGTTCACAAGTTATTCACCTCATGCCGGCAGTCTATAATAAAGTAAAGCATTACGAACATACCAACTTCCCACCGTTCGGAAAAATAGCACTTTAGAAATCAAATTTAACTTTTTTTATTCGATACACGGCCGAGTGTATATTTCCAACGAGAACGGCGAACATACGAAATCGCTCGAAAGAACAGCCCCATCGTTTTGTTGGTAAAAGAAAAACATATTCACAAGTAATATATTTATTAGTTTGAAAGTTCCGATAATAATATGAGGGGAAGTTTTATCGGTCGTTCACGTCGAAACTTTCTCCCGTGAAATACATCCTGAAACTTTTTCTGGTTGCTGTACACAAACACATAAGATTGCGTGTTAGTTAGATTCGTATGTTGTGGGAATGTTGTCTGAAAAAAATTTATAAAAAAATATTTCCGTTCACGTGGTTTTACATCAATATGGTCAAAGAATTAAATATGAATAAAAACAAAGAATTCAATTGACTAAGTTTAATTTCTGCAAATGAATTTTTAAAATCAAACATTAGATACATTATTTATTCAGGATCCTGAACAAGTCTTTATGATGCTAAAACAATCATCCTGGTATACGTATATTCGTCAGTTTCTGTCACCTGCCAGTCATTTTTCATCATTCATGCTTACATCTCTTAATTCAGCTCAATATATCCTGTACCTAGAACACAGTGGTTTTACAAGACGCTGGAATACGACTGTAAGAAGAAGAAGAAAGCAGGGTTTAATGTTTCTGGAGGCATCCGCAACACGCGTTCTAACAGCCAGTGCAAAGCTTAGTATATAATCATAGATGTGTATATTCTTTTCTCCTGTATCCAGACTCCAAAATCCTATTTATATTATTAATATACAAGGAAAAAAGGACATTCTAGAGATTTTATTAACAAATAAGAGTCTCATTTTGTTTGAGATTACTTATACATCGTTATGGTACCCATACATTTACAGTACGTCTGCAGTCCAAGACTGATTATTAGAATTGACGCAGGTCACGCGCGAGCGTGGCATGTAACATAAGCCAATCGCACAAACCGGTAATACACAACTGTCAACGCGGACTGACTAATAAGTGGCTTTCCTCAATCCTTAGCATCGTCTTGGATTGACAGTCCCCGGATTGCAGACAGACTGTTAACGTATGGAAACTATTCGTTTAAAACAACTTAGTGAAGACTATGGAAAAAAATTCAAAATTCAAATACTTTTCAGTATTAAAATGAGTGCGACCAAGCACATTTGGTCAATAGTATTGAAAATTTACCCCCGAGACATTTCCGTAGAATAAAAAGATTTCTTCTCGATGTTAGAGGTCCGAGATACGCGTGATTAAGACCAAGCGTAATGATGGAACGGGGAGGGACATTTGGTATTAAAATTTGTCTATGGATCTCTGTGATATTAAATTATCATTACTTTGACTTTCTACTAAATATATATTTAAAATATTGAATTATTACCATTTCATAAAATATAAATATACGCCCCTGGAGAATAATGCTTCCTAGCTTTACTACGCCACTGGGAAACTTTTTCACGTTGCAATGGGGGCTATAAAAGGAAAGTTTCTCTCGAACAAGAATAGACTGGAATAAAAACTTAAGAGATAGTTTTTTTACGGATACGTTAGGAGTTCATTTTATAATGCAGGTAACTTTGCTTTTACTGCGGATTATCGTAGAGATTATAATCGCGACACAATTTTCCCCGCGATCAATTCATTTATTGATTTAAAATACATCGGGGGAAACATGTTGATTGACTGAAATCGATCATTTGTTTACAACTCTTGTTTCCCAACTTCTGATTAATTATATTAAAATATATTTCTAAGGATAAAATTTTATCGATGGTAATTTTGATTATATTGTAGTATATTGACCATAGAAAGCCAAAAAGACGTAAATCATCTAGATTTTATATTGCAACATGCACAAAAAACATTATTTACTGATTTTCCACCAGAGTAAAAATTATAAAATAGACACAACCTTGAAGTACATAAAGACTAGAACTGATAATTCATTCATTCGGCCTGATATTAATTCAATAAGTTATTTAATGAAAAATAATAAAATTGATGTGGAGGAAGTCGTTTTTTTTGGACAAAAATGCCCTTCTAACAAAATTAAAAGCTAAATTCAGACGCCAATTCGACATTTGCAGCTAGCCCAATTTTTTGATTGCCCAGATTTACGCCCTTGCCTATCTAAATCAATATCTAATAATTCTATCCATCTATGCATCTAATTTTCTTGATAATTGTTTCAGAACTAAAATAGAAAAAAAATACAATAACAAACTTCTATTGATGTATTTAATACATTTATCGAACCTTTGTTTATAAATCTTCATCAGTCTAAAGTTTGAGATAATTTCATAAAGTGATTCAGAACCAAAGTTATTAAAAGTGAGGTCACTGTTCAAAACTCAAACGGATCGTACTTATATTTTACTGTGTATCAAAATATATGTTGTGTTATCACTGATGGAACATTTTCGATTTCAAAAAAGGAATTTAATTTAAAAATTTGAAATTAGAAGAAATACTATACTCTTCCTATATAAATACTATCAGATTACGAATCTTTGACAACCTCGGAAATGAAGATTATCAAAAGTGATTTTGAATTTTTAATAGGTTACAGTTTAAAATAAGAGATAGTTTATTTAAAATAAAGCTTCTTTTAAAATATAAATTTTAATAATTCCATGCATAACAAAAGAAAATATAAAGACTATTCGGCGTAAGATAAGAAAAAGAGTTAGTTATTATGAATAAAGGCTCGGAGGAAAGTTTCAATGCATGATTCGACCAAAAGTTTAGCCCACGGGGGGAGTTAAGAGAGATTTTTTTCGTTCATTAAGATTTTTAATGAAACGAAGAAATAGCGATTAACGGCGTTATTGCCGACCATGATGGAAATTCGGCAAAGTTCGCGCTGTATAGGTTACCTTCGCGGAATTAAAATTTTACCAAATCGAGCGGAAGTGCGTCGTTTCAACGAAGGAGCCTGGCTATTTTATTTTAGTACTTATATTACCTTAATTTAACATTTAAACATTTTCCCGTTATGTTAATTAAAAATCTTTAGAGCTTGTTTAGAAACATAAAGCTGGGCTTACATCAAATATGTAAAAGTTATTGCACCTTTATTTTAATTATATGTACATTATAAAAACACGCATTTTCATTTATATTACTTATTTTTAAATAAAATATATTCATGATATCGGCTGCACTCTTTTAAGTACTTTAAAATGACTAAATGTTTTTCAAAGTGGAGTATATAATTCTACACAGTATGAACATGTCCCTTCCAGAAATAGAGTGTTTCACATGTAACTAATATTATTTATATTGCGACATTTTTTCAAAGAGTTTCTATTAGTTTATTTGTGTTATTGTCAGTAAATTGTTCAACGATTTGAATATCCATGACGTACATATAAATATTTGTAGGTATTTTTGAGACTTGAATATGTATTTTCATATTTCAAATGCGATTCGGAAAAAATATTATATAATAAATGAATTGTGGTACGTTAATTATTATCAAATGTAAATTAAATATAAATCAATTTTTTAAAACTTGAATAATAGTTCCGATACAAAGTTTTCCTGGTATATTTTTCTCAGAATACTTTCATTTGTGTACGTAATATTGCTATTGAAGACATTTTTGAACTACAGAATTTTGTAAATTGCTGACGATGTCTGCTGTTTCAGAATGACACAAATATCCATAGTAATAATAATAAAACACATACCTTAAAAACAAGAGTGATCCTTCCAGAAGCACTCGGTGACTCTTAGGGTCTGTGTCTGACGTAACCACAGGAACTCCGTCTTTGAACCACTTGATAGAAGGTTTCGGTTTTCCTTCGGCCTTGCAGTTCAACGTGGCCGGTTCATTCTTGGCAACGAACATGTCTGACGGATGTTCAGTTATTTTCGGAGATCGATATTGGCCTACAAAAAAGGAGAGAAACACAGTTAAAAGTTTAATAAATATAATAATACATTATGTTATGAAATAAGCTTTTAAGAATTTTTCAGATCCAAAGCGCCCACGCTAAACTTTTGGAGAAATAAGACGAGATCTCTTAGCCCTACTGGAAAATTTTCGTAAGAGACGTGCTACTGATCGCAATATCGTATTTAACATATTCAAAATAAATTCACCAACTTTAAAACAATGTTACCTTATTAGTCGACATTTCAAGGGGCGCCATTGAACAATGTTTCTATTCAAAATTAAATTATCTACAGTCAAGATTTTTAAAAACGCCTCTCTGGTTTTTCTTTCAGACCGCAAATAAATTTGGCTTAAGGCCCGTCTTCTGAATACTAATCCGCAATTATCACAACGCCGAGAGATTTTCAAAAGAAATTGAAAATGAACACACCCTACGTCTCTTTTTGAACTTCAAAAAGCAATGGGGATATTCAAATTTTTAACACACAGCAACGCGGCTTTTAAAGACGGTTTATCACATTGTTTGGTTCGTGAGCAGATGTTCAACAGATCGCAGAGTGGGTAACTGACACAAACTCAACACCGAATATTACTGATAACATTACCTATAAACTGTCTTCCATTCGTTCATTTACAGCCATTCTCTAAATGGAATATATTAAAATCCATGATTATTGTCATCGATATTCTGAACTCCATATCGTTATGATACTTAGTAAAAAATGTTACATCTTTAAATTAATTTGTTACAAGTTTAATTATACTGATATTTTAATAATATATTAGCAAAATATTATAAACTTTATATATTATAGAAGTACTATATATTATCTTCTTCTTTCTTCTTGCATGTTCGCTTCCTAAGTGAAGCATACGGACACCACGTGCCGCCTCCAAGAATCCCTGTTGCCCGCCAGTATTCTCGCGTCTTCCCAGGTCACACCTGCATCCCGTAACTCCGATGAATACATTATATAGATAATATTTAGCGGCCTTCTAAGACGCCAACAACCGGTCGGCTGAAAGAATAAGCAGGTCTGGTTCAGACTTTCTTGAGGCATCCGCAATATGTGGCCGAGCCAGGTCCAACGTCGCAGCTTCACTTTGTCAGTAATATATTATAGTAGTAAGAAATAATATTATAGAAATGTATAATTATATTAAGTGCAATACGTGCGGTTAAAATACGACGAGAATGACAATTTCAAATCGTCTGAACTCAATTATACTATATGAATAACATTTAAAAACTTAAAAGTCGATCATTTTTTCATCTCAGCTTCTTTGGAACTGCAACTTCCTGAAGTTTATTACTGAAATTGACCAGATTCATCAAAATTTCTTTAGATATAAAATATAACACAGGAGGAGAATTTTCCCAATGAAGCTTTTTGAAAAATCTATCGCACTTTACTAATGAGAAATTTTATAATTGCCTAATAATTCTGTACGCTGTGAGCGTATTACAAAATATTAATGATCCATAAATATGCGAAGTAAATTGAAATTAATTTCAGTTATTAAATTACGTATTCAGTATAAGGTTTAACCATTCATAAAAGTTTATAATGTCAAAGTGACGCTTGTACACTATTTGTAATATATTAGTAACTTAAATTTAATATCTAACAATCGAGTAGAGACTTAAATTGTTGATTGAAATAAATATATATTACTAAATAACACGTACGTTTGCGAAATTTTTATATATCATTGAATGATTTACAGTCCTAAAACTGGCATGTAGTATTCCCGAAACTTATGAAAAATCTCCATAATTTCTCGCCTGGAAAACAATGTAAAGATAGGAGTCAAAGCACGTACCATAGAGTTACCAGAAAGGGCATGACTAGCTTTCCCAACAGCGTACATATTTTACAAAGCAGATAAGCATAAGGGGAAATATTGCTTGGAAAAATGTCAAAACCAAATATATCCAATTAGAAATAATTCAAATTTGGCAATGTTCTAAAATTCTGTACATTATTATGAGAAATTTATGTTTTAGTATAGTATAGATTTGTTTGATTTAAATTTTACTACACTTCACTAAACGATTATTCTTTAAGTTGTATCATATCTATTTTTTATGTCCTCCTATAATAGTATGTATATCATATATTAACCGCTTCGCTTTCTTTAATGAAATATTAGTACCTCTTGACTTCGATTAATAGGGAACATTTACGTGAGTTTTCTCCCTTTGGACTGGAAGCTCTCATCCCAATCATTGTCGTTAAATCAATTTAAAAACTTTTTTTCTGGGAAATCAACAACTTTCAGATGTTGAGTGTGACCGCATATTTGGTGACACAGACCATTGCGTAAGGCTTAGATCTCGGGCGTAAAGTAGTCCACATAATGTATTCAATGATAGTGTTTGCGCAACTCTTCGTTAGACATCCTGCCACGTGTCTTAATTATCAGAAACCTGTACTTTGAGAAATTTTACCATAGGTCAAAATAAATCGTTGTCTTAGTGAAGCCTCTAATACTTCTATGAGTAATGATAAATTCAATCAAGTATGTATCTTTGTTTCTAAAATAAAATTTCTCAACATAAGAGACAATGCAGAGATACATATATGCTTAGAGTGGTCATCTTCACATCGTTATGATTCCTATACTCCTATACTCCACGCTTGGAGCAGACAGGATAAAATAAATCTTCCTTTCTAAAGTAAACAGAGTTCTTTCTAGTACACAATTTACAAGTCATGTGTTATTACACATTGAATATGATATTATGTATATTATGATTTTGATGATTCTGTGATAATCGAATATATACTGAAAATATATAAAGTAAATTCAATCTATCTAAAATTCCAAAATATTAAAATTTTATGTCATTCATACTTTCTAATAAAACACAATCTATTGATATAATTTTACCATGACTGATCCTAAGCATGATAAACATGTGGATCTCTACAGTGCAAATATAGTAACATGTATGTATAACTTTTTACATGTATCGGAAACAATCAATTGCTTAAACTATTGCAAACTTTATTCATATATACACATTTTGTGCAGCTATAGGATATGAATAGGCGTCCTTTCACATAAACATGCGTGCATTATTTTACCGACCGAATGCATCAAAGTATTTTACTTTAATAAAATATTTGAAAACAATCGCCCAAATAAATAATCTTGCGTGATATATATTGCTTCGTGAATCGACAGCACAATAGACAAGAAAACTCTCATTTTTCCTAGTCACCTAGGGAATACCCACTGCAAACGCATGATGGACTGCCTAGAAGGAAATATATGTACGGTGCAATAATTCAGATTGGGAAATTCTCCATTCCACCCCAGAGAAAAGAAAAACCACGTATTGATACTGTACATCTCGAGTATTTTGATAAATGCATATCATCGTTTCGATTTCCGGTATTATGTTAGGAGAAAGGAAAATTTATGTGAAAATGGATACGTTCACTGAATGTATTCATATTTTTCAATATCATTTAAAATTCGGCAGAGTATAAAAAGAAATTCAATGCACGTAAATACACTATAAAAAATAAAAGGTTTTTTTAATTACAATTAAAAAACCTTAATTATTCCAATTGGGTAAAATAATTAACAACCGTTTCCATATCTAGAAATATGGATTATGTAGGGATCAAGATCATTTCGATGACAGATTAAAAGGCCATATCGTGAATTTCACTGATTTTAAATCTGTCCGCAAGCTGAGAGGTTAGGTTAGGTCTATATTTATATTGGGTTAGAATCCTTAAGATAAAAATGTATTTGATTACGGAGGTTTTTCCATGAAAACCTTCATAACAACTTATGAATTATTATGTTATTCAAATGATACATTGTAATATTAAACCAGGTTATATCAATTATTATTTTCCCGGATATAATAAGCATGACTCTTTATCCAAGATATTTACTTTATTTACAGTGCCACAGTAAATGAAAAGATATTTTAATCTGACAGCGTTTGCTTTGACATATTGTAATATATTCATTAGCTATGATGTCGACTAATGAGGCATGTCATTAAAAATATACACGTAGCTTTCTATTACTGGCAATAATGGCGCTGGCGTAACTCCCAGATAAATTTAACGAACACCGCTTTGAAGTATCAGTTTCTCTCATTGTAATGAATTGGTAGTCCGCCCCCATATCTGACTACCAGACTCCAATATCAGAGATGAACAACCATCGGCACAACCATAGAAACAGTACAAACAGTAACATGTCGCCTCAACTGTTGAGATACTTATCACACACAATTACGAAACACTTTAGACATAACCCGAGTTAACGTTTTATAACAATATGTTAAAGATTCGTATGATCTATGGCCGAATTGAATATGAAAAAAGAATAAAAAACAATAGTTGAAGATTTACATTTCTTGCATTTATAAAACGATTTATAGAAAATACTATACAATTTAAAAAGAAAATATTCAAAAATTTGTAAAGTTATAGTATGTGTGTCATTATTTGAAGAAAAATTGACGGAATATTCACAATTAGTTGTCAGCAAATCGCACACTCCGCTATGCATTACAGCATTGGGACTCAACCCCGCAATTTTGTCACAAAATCGTGCACGTTAGCCTCTCAAGCATCCCTAATAATATAATTATAATCGTATATGTATAAAAGGCTGGCTCTAAATTTTAGTTGATAAATTTTAATTGAGGCAGATATAATATATAAATATATAATATTGTATATATACTGAATGTGACGATCAATATTCTTATTATCCAATATCCAATCCCTATTTGGAACATTTGACTACCATGTGCCTCCAGGATTATCTACCGCGATCCATTTCTTAAGAATATTTATGTTGATATTTACAGAACAAAAATTAAATAATTAAAATCAATTTGAATCGAGAATTTTTATTTTATACAAGGCAGCATGGTTTATAAACAAAATAATAGCTATAAAACAATGAGGTCGCTCGTTCCCAAAGGTTGACAACATCCGTCCTAGATAAAGGAAGGTCGTGGGTCGATAAAGGAGAAATGAGAAAAAGAATTATGGGCGGTGCGAGTTTTAATACGCCTCAGTAATTTATGGCTTACTGGATTTCTTCTTTTTTTCATATTTATTTTTCCGCCTTTTCCTAGCTGCAGGCGATTTTCCCCAGGTGCTAGTGGAAAACTGCTCGAAAGTTTTATGAAGCCATGTGTTTCCGGTGGCTGTATATACTTTTTTATGAATCCAGGCGAATGGGTAGTATTTATTAGGCTAATATTGGTTGTAAATTACATGGAATAGCTGCTTGTGAAGTACAGAAGTCATAAAAATATGATTAATTCAGTATAGCAACGAAATACAACTCAATTTTTTTGGACCAATAAACTAAACTTACAAAATGTTAATATGCCATTTCTATTACATAGCTGAAAAAATAACTATCTCAATATGGCGACGTATGATATTTTAATCGACAATATAGATATAATGAAACTGGGACCGATGTATGGGAAAAATACTTTAGTACAATTTACCACGAATGTAAAAAATCTCGCTTGGTATTGTCTTTTGAAACATTTAATTACTGTTTTTTTAACGTTCAGTACGCCACTATATACGAATACATGCGAAAGTGTAAACATATGTACATGATAAAGAGTGTATATAATAAATATATGCCTCGCATCCGGATACACACCAAAGATACGTTAACTGTAATCCTTTATTTACAATTCTACAATGAGTGACAAATTATAACAATGAGAAGAACCAAAAAAAATATAAAAAATGTTTAATGTGGATACTCATCGCGTTATGCTCAGCGTGTACCTTATAAGTAACAGTCATGAATATTTATTCAGATAAAGATATGTGTTATGGTAATTAACGGGATTATAGATCTATAACGGCAATCAATTTAGTATTTTTAAAAAGACAAAGAATCTATAAGACACAACAGTAAATGTTGTGCATATTTATTTAATTAATTTAATTTAGGTCATTAATGTTTGGGTAACACATAATTAAATAATCAAAGTATTAATTGATCTATAATTTAATGATATAGCATATATTTCTAATAAGAACGAGATTGATGTCTAATTACTGTTACACTTCTCATTCAATTCATTCTCATTTATTTGATTGAAGATGAAGATTACAACTGCGAAATATTCAGTATCAAAAAAAATTATATAGTGTAAGATCCACATTTATTGTAACACTTCCTAACTAAAAGCAAAAGTATATATAAGACGTACCCTTAATAAACTTGATTAACAAACAAACATTTATAAAATACCAACAAAAGAAACTTATACGAAAACGGCATATAATTTTCCACAAAATCTGTTAAGCGTCTGTTCGCATGTTGCTCCGGATTTTGTCTGGCTCAATTCAGAGCTTTTGTTTAGTTTTTCACTAAGATTAAACTTACTTCATTTCGCAGGCGCTTCAGAAACACACACCGTTATTCAGGATTTTCCTTTAAAGCATGAAAAATTCCCGCTCAACAATAAAGTGCATCAAAGCAGGTGTTAGCTGCTACGAAGCTCCGTAGTGCTTTATGATTTTCATTCTCTGCGTAGAGGAAGCAATTTAAAAGTCTCTACGGATTTATTTTTCCAGGTAAATAATAGGGATTCACGAGTAATTGCACAAGACTAATAATACAACAATAAATTATATTATACCCTTTAAAGTCTAAAATTCACTGAACACCTGTATTTATTACGTAGTTTAATAATGAGATACATGTATATTATTTATTTAATATATACACTTCAAAAGTGGAGCATATAGATTTTAACAGTGTGAATATAGTCTGTATGATTATGATATAACCACAAATAGTGCACCAGTTGATCAGTTTAATTTATTGTTTTTTTTTATAATAGAAGAAGGGATGTAATGTATTACCTATAAACACTTGTTTAAGATTTTTTTATACCATGTCTACTTTCAAAATAAGGCACATAGATTTCAACAATGCAAAGATTAGCACTACTCCATAAATAGAATATATGATTATCCGCATTGTCAAGACTTTTGACAGATTAAGATCCCGAGAATTTTTCAGTCAATTGCTTAACCCACTAAGTATTTAGTATTGTATTTGATTATGAATAAAAATCCTAGAGCTGTGGAATTTGAATCCACAATCTCTGGCTCCAAATAGGGCACGCTTATCTCTCGGCTACTGGGGAAGAAGTAATTTATTTAAAATAATATTTTTTTATTGATATTTTTTTCCAACACCGCATTTTTCAAGTCAATCTGATTTGGCATAAGAATGCCATATATATATATATATATATATATGTATACGTTTTTAATTAAAACTAAAATCCAAACATTCGTTTAAAGGTAAAGTCACTTCAAACGCTCATATCTCATAAAACAGTATTTTTAGTTGGTGAGTTTCCCTATGTGTTAATTGATTCGAGACCTCCAAATATAATATTATAGTAATATCTTTTCTGACAACAAATGCTTTACAAGCAAAAAGTTCGTTTCACACGAGTAAGGATCATTATGTTTTACTTTATTTAGTAAAAAAAATGTATTTTACTTACGATCGTTCATTCGGTTTTACAAAATTATCCAGTCATTAAATAAAATATCCTTCATATTTTTCTTTTCAAAAAACAAAAACGCATCCATCAAAATATTAAAGTGTGCTCTTTGATGACCCCACAAAAAAAGTTAAAAATCTATCTAAAAATCCCTAGAGGCGAAAGCTTAAAATGTACACACTGTTTATTAATACCAAGAGCTTTTTTATCAAAGACTCTTTTTATTTCATTTTACGTTTCGCCTTTATGAACATTTTCACTCCCTCATGTTGGATTTTTATTCAAATCAGAGGCGTTGTGTGAATACAGATCGCGATATTAACAGGGGACGCCAACTCATTCGGGGGCACGACGTCGTTTTGCCACTCATTAACCCTTCACTTGTCATTTAAACGTTTTAGTTTATTTTCTTGTATTCCCCAAGAATTGCCTATGATTCTCACCGAATACTTGTATACTGAACGGAGTCCAACATTCATTTTTATGATCTTAAAGAAAAAAATGTAAATTGATATTTTAAACAAATATTTAACTAAATTTTGCAGATTTAGATCAACCATTTTATAAAAAAAATATTGAACGATAACTTCTTCAACTTTTTCCATAACCGATATCTAAGTGAAGCATATGGAGACAATACGGCGCCTCCAAGAATGTGTGTTGCTAGCCCGTATGCTTGCATCCTTCAAAAGAATGCCTTCATCCCATAGCTCTACTGAATACATTTTAAAGATAGAACTTTAACTGAAAATATATTATGCTTGCACATCTGTACAAACTCGTATACGCATTTTGTGTTATATGGCTAGAATTTATCAGGGGCTGTAAATTTACACTAATAATATCTTTCCAAATGTAACTTCGACATGATTTCAATATAATGCCAGATATATTATATGTACATATTGTCATACTATATACTCCAATAGTGGAGCAAAAGGATCTCCATAGTATGAAGATGATGCCCACTCCAGTAATAGAGTAAACAGATCTTTGCAATGTAAATAGTTATATTTATTGATTTGAATTCGCGAAAATTAGCTGAACGAAATTATCCATCCAGCACATACCTCGCATTTTTAATAGAGTAGTTAAAATGGCATGTGAAGACTATATTGTTTACTTAATGAGCGGATATGTAAAAATATAATTAAGAAATATATAGAAATGTTTAATATGAGATAGTTAATTATGAAATAAGAGTGGCAGGTCAATGAACCATTATGCAGTTTGTTTTTTTTTTAACACTGACGGCACTATTTTTTCATAACATTGTGTATCTTCTGTTTATTCGCAATCGTTCAGTTGAGTAAGCTTCTGCAAAATAAAAATAAAATGGTAGATGTTTCGCTGCGTCTTAATCCATTATCGAAAATCTATTACCATTCATAATGACATAATTTGAAAGGCGCAAAGAATGTGATTTGTGGGTATGTATATTCAAATGCAGTATTATGCCCACCCGCACAGATTCAAAGGCGTGAAGATATTGTATGTTTTAAATACCGGTATTTGAAACTGGACGGACGCTTGTACACATCACGCATGAAGACGTGAATAAACCAATTACGAGATTGACGTTTCGGTGCCATCTACTGGAGTAATGCTCAAGCAAGTGAAATGAGTATCAAAGATTGGTTACCGACAAGTGAGGGTGTATATTACACTATAATTTGTATTCAACTTCTCAAAAAATATTTATTTTAATTTTATTATGAAAGCCTCAATTCACTGAATCATTATAGCTACTCGCTAGATTGACTATCAAATTTCGTAAAAAAAAAACCATCAAAATACGCCTTCATAGTACGACATTCATGTATGCTCCTATTAAAAAAGCTTCGTTAATATTATGAGGTAATTTAATAACATGACTGGATGTGGAAATACCCTCTCGTTTACGGTTTTGATATATTTTGTTACTATATCCATTACAAAAATGGAGCATATGGATATCCGCAAAGTGAAGATATCCATTCTAGTATATGTATCATTGCGACTTATTTTGTATTAAAACAATTAATTGGTCATCATACAATTGCTCAAACCATTGGGCACCCATTCTTGATTTTTGTTTTTTTTCTTTTAATTCAGCAGTTGTGTAAATTAAAGTTAGATCTACAGTACACACACCAACCTACCGGATGATGAGAGGATATTTTTACTAATTCCTAGTTAGTTATATGTACTACTGATAGATTAAACATTTTAAAATAACTATACTCGTTTTAAAACAAGCGTCTATTTGTAGCATTCACTAGTTGGTATGAATTTATTTTCGTCACAATATTTACCTCCGCGTGTAATAATATGTGGTTATAGAAATAGATTATAAGCTTGAAATTTAAAGTTTTATATATGGAAATATACTGATACCCAACAGTTTTGAAATTGTATTGTGAAATATTAACATCTGACAGATTTGAATCTTAATAAAATATTAACGACGCAATGTATTATATTTACTTCGTATGTAATATTGACCATCAAATAAAATAAGAAACCAAAATCACCTGTCGGTATAAAAGAAAACTGTATGATCGACATTCACATGACATAAGAGATGGCGCATCAAATCGATTACAAGCCGCCTCAACTAAATGGTTTAGACACACCTGTTTAGATTTTGGTCTAATGAAATCTCAAATCAGATAAACTATCTCGAATAAAAATCTTTTCAAAAGATTCAAGACACATTTAGCTGTAGGTATTCTCGAGACATTCTGTTATATTTAAAGTGTGAGAGTATAATACGAACATTTTATAAGTTGATGTTCAACCATTTCCGACATTTGAAACGCCTTATTTAAGTCAAACTGTAAACGAACATGTAAATAATATGACATCTGGATTATATGTTATTATAACCATGGAATTGCATCTATAATATATGTTAATTTAAGAAATTTCTCCAATATATTTATTATGGATAGATATGTATAACGTAATATTCATAAATACTCTATAGTTGAATATGTATTATAAATGATACCACGAAATGTTCTCATACAGTAATATGTATAACTAAAAGATGAAAAACAGGATATAAGAGAGGTTGGATCAAATGCTTTCACGTAATTACATGAAGAAATAAAGTAAAAGAACGTTCAATTACCAGGATAATCAAGTGAAGTACGCATTATAAAAGATTACTAGGAACTTAGCATATTACCAGTTGAGCGGCGATATATTATTAATAGCTAGTTAGAAAGCCGTTTTAGCAAATATGTATTTATATATATATCTTATTCGCTCCCAAAGTGGAGCATATGGATCCACAGAGAGTGAAGAAATCCACTTCGAAAGTGGATTAAATGGATCTCCGTAATGTGAAGACGTATTAACACATTATTTTTCACGAGAATTGTTTGTCAGACAATTGCTTCCAGCATCCAGTTCTGCATTTTTGGATTTTTAAAAATCCGACAGATTCCTTGGATTGCTAGGCGCGCATGCTAGCCTCTTCGCTATTCGGGAGACGAATAATAAAGTAAAACAATTACGAGTAAAGAAATATGAACATTGTTTGATGGAAGCATTTATATCCAAGACTTCGAAATTCGACCGAATTCGGAAAATATTTATATTCGAATTCATTTTCACGAAACTTGCAATTCCCACTTGTCTTTGACGTATCGTGACATTGTTAACCATATTTTTAATATTTAATTTTACTGTCGGCAGTCAAAAAAGTTAGCATGTTTTAGTGAGCTCATCGATATTCTATTTGCGATTGAATCAGAAAGTTAGGAGTATTGAATAAAAAGATTCGATGAAAGAGACCAGCAAGAAGTTCCCTCTCCTTTGTAGGGAAGATGTCCCTACATCAAATGACAGTTTGATAACAAAAAATATCATTAAATTCGGTACAATTGTTATATTTCCGGGACAACTTACGCACCAATATTCAAAATGGGACGCGGAACGTTAAAGTACCTTGCACACTGAATGCGATATAACGCGACGGGCAGCGATAAATCGTTAATTCGGAACTGTCCTGTATAATCCATGATGGTTGACAGTATTAACTACATCAAATGGGAACTACTAGGGAAAAATTAATATTTCTTGTATCAAACTGTCAGAATTCATGGCATGTGGTATTATTTTAAAAGAAATTAATTAGAAATTCGCATTATTATTTATTATCTCGTAATACACAAATCATTCTAAAATTGTCTTTATTGTTCAACACGTCGGGTCTTCAATTAGTATGGGCATACTATAATTTTACAATCCATGTAATCTCTTGGATTGAAATACTCGAGCCATCAATGCAAAGATTTATAATAGTTGAACAGTCATTACCCGGGCATAACCGGTTATTCTTTTGCAAGGTTGCGTCGCATGTAAATCTGAGCCTGGATCAAAAATCAGTCAGGGCGGTGAGTAACGACACGCCTCGCCAAGTGGGCGGCTCAGGTTCGAGCCTGACTTTCAACAAAACATAAATTAATGAATGACTCATTCGATGTCCTATTTATGCTAATTTTGTCTGCGGCAAGGGTGCCAGAGGTCAGAACTATAATGATAGTAATGATCCGAAATTAAAAATAGCTTTTAAAGCTCGCGCTGAGAAATAGCTTTTGTCTAAATGAATATTAAGTGAGTTATGATTTGTCATTTTTTTTTGTCGAATTCTTGATTGTTTTGAAAGGATGATGAAATCACGAGACGTTTCTAAGAATATTTTACCAGGAGTCATGAGTATAATATTTACATAAATATTAACAAGAAAGAAATGATTTGCTTTTGGATTTCATCTTGCTTCTTACAATATAACAATTAAGATGTAGTTATGCGTTTTAAATGCAATTATTTGATGAATCGATAATAAAATATAAATTAATGCTAGTGTGTTGCCCGGATTAAAAAGTTTCATAAATCGTTAATGAAAAATATCTACATTCATACTATTTTTATGATGAAAGAAAAATTTAATAATATATCATTCCAAATTTTAATTTCAAACGAAACGACAAATCTTGGTTTTTCGAAATTCCTTTTTCTAACCTTACAGTCATTCAAAACAAAATGACGTGACAATATTACAGTTAAAAATGACACTACTACAAATTGAATATTATATAATTTTACTAAACGTAATCATATAATACCCAAAATAAAAACAATTAAATGACATTGCTTTAATAATTATTATACACAAAAACTTATACACTAAATAAAATCTTTTCGTATTTTGATACTGAAATCTTTTTTTAAATATTCGGAAATATTCAGGATCTATTTACATAGTACTATACTTTTTATTAGTTTGAACTACAAAGGCGTCGAATTAACAATAAAAATCAATTAAAAAATACTGCACACTATATTTAACAGAAGTTTTTTTATTGATATAAGTCTTTATTCAAATTGGCTAGCTGTGAACGAACTTTCATGATCTCATCTCATTTCTGCTATAATTTGTAATAACTCATCCTTATGCGAATTGTTTAATTATACGGTAGAAATATTGTTTATTGTACCAATTAAACTGTAATATATATGCGGTATATACTTAGAAGAATATTTTGAATTAGCTCTAAGGCCCGGTTCAAACTATACGAGAATTTAAGTCAAATAAGTAATAATTTAGCTTCAGTTTTAATCGAGTAATTAAATTGACCCAATCAATTTTGTTCTATTTTTTCGGTCGAGTAGCGGTCCTTAAAATCTATTAATAAATACTAAAAAGCCGTGAAACATGTCTGAACACATTACTTTTAGACAAGTTAATCAGTTATCGCAAAAAAAACGCGTTACGTTGTATTTTCTTAATCTAAACACGTCAGTCACTAATCTATTGTATTCCGATACTCGATTATTACTACAATATTTACCACCAAGTAAATCACTCGCCACCTGACTAACTACTTGCATAATATAAATCGAACTTTAAATCTCCACAGACTGTTAGTTCTAAGCATCTAAAAAAATACCCACAAATGTTTATAGAAAAATGGAATAATTGAATCAACTTTATCAAAACAAGCTTATACACGGCATACACTATTTTACTTACAATGTTGCTTTTCAAGAGATTAGCCTTGTCTGTCTGTAACCGAAGTTACCGAGAATTTCACTAGGCGCTAATCCCAGTTCCGCGAGAATGTTTAGCGAACATTTTACGCGGGCGCATTTGTAATCAGTCAAGCCAGAGAAGCACGCTTATTATTTTATTTTTCGGCATAATAATAAGTTGTAATGATTGTGGAAGGCAGCTGATGCAAATCGCAGTGAATTTCACGCTTAACGAACCCATTCTGGCCCTTTCAATGGGTGGGCTGAAAAAATACTGAATTTCAACCCAAAGTACAATTTAGATAGTCCTTGAATAATCTGTCGGTATACCCTCATCAAAAACATATGAAATGAACATTTTATCCGGATATTTCTCTCTTAGCAATATCCATAGAATTTAACATGCAAATAATAATTCGATCGCTTATTGTTAGCGGACTTAAAAAAATATTGAAGAGACCCAAAAATTTGAGCAGTAATTTAAAATTGAATTTAACATAACTATCTGCCAAATTTGCAGTTTAGTAAATCCAAAGTAAGAGACAAATAATTGTAATAATTCTTTGAACTTTTAACACCATACAAATTAATTAAATATCATATTACTTTTAAATATTAAATGTGAAGGATAAACAACGATACAGCAAGAATCGGTAACAACAACTGTTTGTAAATAAGAAAGACAACATCGTCAACAAAACCTTCGTAGCAAATAAAAGTATAGTAATATTTTTTATAGTTAGTTAGTTGCCGCTAAATACAATCTATAGAATGTATTTGTTGGAGTTACGGGATGCAGCTATGACCTGAGAGGGCGCAATAATACTGGAGCGCGACATGGGTTATTAAAGGCGGTATGTGGTGTATATAGGCTCCACTTGGGAGCGGATATGGAAGAAAAAAAGAATTTTGTGTTGGAGACGTACTCGTCCATTAGAGTAATTTAATTTTTCTCGGTATCACTTGCATATTGAACATGAACACAAATAATTCAATGAATTCACAATATGACATAAAAACGAAAAACAGTGTTAATTTAATGCATGTAGAACATAAGAGAAATAAAGCAATTAATAATATAATAACAGTAAAAAAACTTCCACCACCCGCCACGTTTCCACACCCGCTGTGCGAGTGTATACCGTGGCGTAACGAACGTGGGGCGCTCTTCATAAGTGCCAGAACTGTCCCGGGAGCAGCTTACCAAGACCCTGGTTAGCGTGCACTAGAGTGTGTGTAATTTGTACTCTAACTGATTATAGTCTGTTAATATCTAGCCTTGTCGAGAAGAGACCTTCTCGTTCATCGTAAGATTTTACAATTTCACTAAAAGCTATAAAATTATCCTTCGTAGAAACCATGTCATAATGGCCGACCGGTCCGACAAATGGTCGAATAGACTTGAGAAGCTCTCCCCTTTCAACCGAGGTATAGGGACACTCCCAGAGGATGTGATTGGTAATAACAGTACGCACGTGTGTAAAAATAAATACAGTTTATTAGAGCGATGAGTTTTTTTTAAGTCAGGTACTTGGCGATATTGGTGATTCCACGTCGACCAGAGAGATTAAAATTAATATCCATCAAACATTGTACATCGATAGAATGATTGTAAATTTTTAAATCGATAAGAGAAGTTAGTATGAGTTCCTTGTGTAACATAACAATTTCTGCGCCCCATCCTGTATAAGAGCGGTGTAATAATTCAGAACAGTTCCACTTGTCTCTGGCAATACGCTGACGCACAATGCACTTGTCAAATGCAATACGACTGCCTGCCACGACGACGGAATGCCAGACCGATGAGATGCGATCCGATGCATTTCAGACGCCATTTTACTCGGCAATAATTCGCCCGCTAATCTATATTAATTCCCGACTTGTCAGAACCGAGGCTGGAGGATTAGTATGAAGCACTTTTGTCTGCGGTTTATTTAGATAATGGACGTGGACAACAGAAAAGCGTGACAGAAATCTATGGCAGTGTGTTGCAAGGAGTCAAAAGTTCAATAAATCAAGTGTCAAACCGTTCTGTATAGTTGTTTTGAGAATGACAGATTAATAATAAATTCATCACTATAAATTTAAATTTAAAACTGACAGTTAAAAATATTTTTTTCTTCTAAATATTTTAATTACTTTATTTTTAGCCACTTAAATTTATTTAATATAATACGACACGCATTTCGACCATGTATTAATTACACATTGTCAAAGATCAGTATTCAATTATATATTTTTCTTTGTATTACATTTTTAGAAACCTTTCACTTATAACAATCAAAATATTAAAAAATATAATTTTAATCTCCACGAAATAAACGCTGAATCGATAGAATGTATATAACTAACTATGTCTACTTTGAATGTGTGGTGTATAAGGTTGTCGACAATGCAATGACATATGATTGTTTTTCACAAAGTTGGTTCTCACCCAATCACTAATCCTGTTGGGTATAGCATGTCACAAAGTTTTATATGCATGTATTGATTGTATATACATTTATCGATTTATAGGCAATTACGGGAACTCTGGTGCCGTGAAATTCACAAACACGCGCACTTAACGACTTGCAGAAAATATCGAAATTTTGTAAAATATATATCAACTTTTCGACGATATCTTCCCCAAAAGTGGAGCATATGATTGCCCACAGTATGGCACAGTATTAAGTCTTATCTTACAGATTGGTTTGAAGATAACTAGTTGTTAGTCAATTTCTCAAATACCATTTGTATATCCACCCTTATTTTTCTATTATTATATACCTGTGCATATAGCCCGCCTTTATTATCAATTAATCATTTTAGTAAATAAATATATACCCTCGGAGGCTGATAAATAATTGGTCTGCGTATTGGCATGACTACTGGCAGCATAGTCCTGCATTTCGTAATTAAAAACGGCTGATGTTCTAGATTTCTCAGGTAGTTATCAAGGACGTACAAGCCACAATATTAACCAGAGCGGCAGAGTTATCAATTAGACCACGCATAAGTCTGAAGAAATGCGTCGCCAAATACATATTCCTCCTCAGTTTTAAGCTGCAATATGAAAGCATGCCCAAAATGAAAGCAATTGGATCAAGCCACGGATAGTATCCATATCAATGTACATAGTATTGATATCTTCCGTAGAAACTTTAAAGTGTAAAAAATATAAATATAATGGATATTGCATGGTTTTTTTAGTTAAGGCTCCCTTACGTGGTAGACAGATATTTCATTGTTAACAGAATAATATACGTTTAGGAATTCACTAAAAATTCCACATTCTTCCTTGAGCATTTTTACTGTACACCTCAGAGATTAGAGATAATGAAAAACAGTAGCAAAGAAATGCAAGAAATATAAACGTCGTCCCTAAGACATTAAGATTAGACCTCCTGATTATACAAGTGATGCACCCCAGACTATCCATTTCACAAACTGTAATTTTCGTATTAAGAAAAGGAAAAAGCGCGAGTCATATTAAAGAAACACGAGACGAAATTTTAACTACTTTCAAGCAAAACTATCCCTTATGAATGTCGTGATAATATCCATCAATGCAGTGACGTTTTGCGGGTGCATAAGATGTTTTATAAATGAGACGTGTTAATTTAACGCTAGGCGTCAGTCAGAACTCCTTTAATTTTATGTTATTATTTTTGAGTGTTACTAAAAGCAGGGGTAATCAACTGTAGTAATGATCATTACTGCAATTGCAGTGTACAGAATATAATTATAATAATAATCATTTACCAGGTATTACAAAATATCTACATTTTCGATAAAATGGATGAATATAAAGTCTCTTTAAATTGTTTTGATCAGTATAATACTTCTTCTTCCCGGGACTGAAAATATATACAAGTTGTGCTGTCTAACATACAGCTTCATCCAGACGCTCAAGGTCTTTTAAACTTTACTATCCATCCATATTCTAAGAGATCAAACATGGTTACACTTTATTCAAATCGGCTACCCCAAATCTAGCCATGATGGGTATCAAGAAATACCAGAATGTTATTATTATGGTTATGAGATCAATTAAATGGCTGCAAAATTTTCTCTTACAGAATTTGGTCCTTCGAATAATTTGATTACACTCTGATTATGAACAATCTTGGTGACGATTGTCGATGAGATCAAGCCATTAATGAGGATCTATTTTGTTCAAAAATAAAGTGGTATATGTTAACTTTCGTCCTTTAAATGATATGCTTTTGAAGTGTTCAACTTGTATGCTTTGATTGCCAAAATATATAAAAAAAACTTGGAATTACAACGCAAATGATGAATAATATTACATGTCTGCAAAAAGGATCGTAGAATAAACGACATCACAGAATAAATTAAATGACAATCATGCGTACAGGTAAATGTTGCTGAACAAATGTCAATATCTAGTAGTAATCAGTAATTTCTTACCTTTGTATGCCTTGAAAATTGCTAAAAATATTATTTAAACTGACTATATTTGGCGAAAAACACTGCACATCAATTGAGAATTATAAACGGAGACATACTTAATCTAGCATTGAATAATATTGCTTAAATATAATAGTGGTATTTCTTCTTCTTTAGTGTCCGCTTTCTAGTAGCATACGGACATTTCATGGCGCTTCCGAGAATCCCAGTTGCCTGGTAATATTTTGCGGTGTTCACGTCATGCATGCATCTCTTGGCTCCGCCGAATACAGAATACAGATAATAATACTCATTACTGATAAAATAAAACTGCTACGTCAGATCAAAGCTCGGCCACACATTGCGGATGCCATAAGATAATCTTAACTTGATCTGCCTATTCTTCAAATCGACCATTTTTTGGCATCCTGGAAGGCAGCTAAGATTTTTTAAATGAATAAATAATACATTTTAAATATATATTTATCATATCTTGATATATTTATTATTCCTGTTGAGATGCATTATTTTATATTGCTACAGATGTTATTTCGCTAACAATAAAATGACGCCCACTCTCTAAAGAGGGTTTTGACCGCCAAGCCGAGCCGTTTGGTTGACCTCTGGATCTCTTGATACCTTTTAATAGCAAAAGATTCGAGATATTAAATTATTTAAATAAAGCTAAGCGTGATAGACATTTTTTACCTGCACAAATATAAATGGCTGAAAACAACTTCATTATGAAATGAAATGAAAACTTTAAAATTCCTAAAACATTTGTATCTCATTTATTGTTCACTCTCAAAGTGGAGCATATGGATCTACACAGTATGAAGATATCTACTTCGAGTGGAGTA
>JAGVSQ010002845.1:0-23314 GCA_022683975.1 Rhyacophila evoluta | reverse complement strand
TTATTACAACTACACATATCATGGTCTAAGCTGAATATTAGCAATAAATTTGCAAGTTGTTGTATATCTAGTTATAATTCCACTAACACTAGATAAATCTAACCATTTAATATAATCAAATAAATACAAGAGTCATACATAAAATTGGAAATTTTATATAAAGAAATGACAGCACCAAACACAGAACTCAAATTAATTAATGGAATCGAAGGGAGACATTCATCCAGCACAATATAAGTGAATAAATTAATGAATGAAGTTAATGGTCATAATCTTTCTCTATTTAGAGATTTTTATTTGAAGCTTTTTTGACAATAAATATTTTACAAGCCCAAATATTCTTTATACCGCTAAATATTAAACACATGTCTGACCATATTGTTAAATAACTATGTAGATTAAATCAACCTTTGAAATCAGACAAATTATCTTAAGTATTTCTTACTCAAAACTAAATTATAATAGCAATATATCATACGGTATTGGCTAATATTGAAAGTATGTATCCGTTTATTTAATATTTTAATGGTTCTAAAAGTGTAAATAAATCGATAGTCTACAAAGTTGGGCGCGTGGATTTTTGATAGCCTAAAAACATTTATAAGACATTCTCTCAACTGATAATTTAGTCTGTTATTTGATTTTGAGTTTGTATGAAGCGAGTTAATAATTTAAAAAATATGGTACAGTCAAAGCTATTATTAATTACTCAATAAATCTAATTGCATAAACACTTTCTATTCAGAATATTAATAATACATAATAAATGATAAAATGTACTTGAAAAGAGTATGTAATATTGTATCAAATATAATATAACCAATCGTATAATTGTGTACATTACATACATAAATTGGCACGAAACTTCGGCAATTTAGTTCGGATATACATATATTTATATACTATGTTCGCTCCCAACGTGAAGTATATGGAGCAACACAGGTTGAAGATATCTACTCCGAAAGAGGAGTATATGGATCTTCACAATGTGAAGACGTCTTGACAGATTATTTTTTTCACGACAATTGTTTGTCAGATGTCAGACAATTATTCAACCCAATGGGCTCCAGTTCTGCATTTTTGATTTTTAAAACCCGACAGATGGGGAATCGAATCCGCATTCCCCGGATTGCTAGGCGTGGACGTTACCAACTACACTACCGAGGACACAAAGTTTATTCAGGCATTGATTTTTGATATCAAATAAAAGATTTGAAATAGCGTGAGAACTAAATTAAATCATATAAATCTCAACATTATAAAAACTTAACTATTTTCCATTATATAATTTCAAATCCCGAAACTATTTATAGATTTATTAAGCTATTTCTTAGTTATTCAAAAGTGTATTCTGTAATTTTTCCCATACTTAAATGATAGATTGCTTGAGATCATACCCACTCCAAAAATAGATATCTACAGTATGAAAACTCATCTTAACTTCATTGTTGACGAACCACTCTAACTATTTCATATTGAATATACTTTGATTACTTTTTTTAATCCCTTTGCAACTGTAGATTTCAAAAATCGACCTCTGTCTGCGAAAAGCTTAAAAACGTAGATATTAATCTATACGACGATACATTACTGAAATATGTAATTTATATGATTTGTGTAACTTTTTCTATAGTTCAAAGTTTACAATAAGCTTTTATATATTCTGATAGGTGGACATAACTTTCTTTAAAGGGTTGGTAATGCTTTTTATTCTACAAGACAGAATACTCGTATCTCGCCAACATAGTGGCTCGGTGAAGAGATAAAACGTGCAATTTAATTAATGGATCTTACAGAATAATAATGATCAGGTCGCTTGAGAAAACCAAAGATTCTAACTTAATATTTTTTTT
The DNA here is from genome assembly GCA_022683975.1 of Rhyacophila evoluta. Taxonomy (NCBI): domain Eukaryota; kingdom Metazoa; phylum Arthropoda; class Insecta; order Trichoptera; family Rhyacophilidae; genus Rhyacophila; species Rhyacophila evoluta. Next base: position 21,461 of record JAGVSQ010002845.1, on the reverse strand, counting down.
CTGTGTCCACTCCGAAAGTTAAATATATGCATATGACCACTCTAGAAATAGACCCGCATTTTTTAGATTTATTTTATCAGCCAGTTGTTCTACTCATTGGGAATACAGTGCTGAATCTTTCAATATTTAAATCGCTTAAATTCTTGCGTCTGTAAAATTCGAACCTGAAATATCCGGCTCCAAAGTGTGCACGCTAACTATATGCTACTGGGGAGGCTTTTATATAAATATAAATTATTTAATTCTTACTCAAAAAAAGTAAATATAGGTTTTCTATTATCTGGATATGAAAAGTTTTATCGGTTATTATTAAAAAAGCTGAATTTGAAAGCTATTTTTATCAAAATGTGTGTTTTATAACGAAGGGAAGTGAAGCTTGTGCATAAAATTCTAATTAAAACGGATACGGGACAACCAACGTACACATACTCAGTTTTCTCATACATTTCAGAGTTTTAAAACGTGTACTTAAATATAAAAGCAGTAAAATAGAGGCCATATATTTTTACAGTCGACAATCTTCGGATAACCTCAAGTACATTATACGTATCATACAATTATCGTTTTTTTTTTTGGTTATGACGTTTTAAAATCTATATGCACATTTGAAAAACAACGAAAATTATACGCTAATGATGTAAGATATACATAATTATTATTTGATCTCTATAAGCTTGTATTTAAGCAATTAATGATTTTTATATACAGTGCATCTTGTATATTATGAAAGTGGAGCATATACCTATAATATGAAAACTAGTTTCTGCAGAATTGTTTTTTCATATGAATCGGTCGTCAGCAAATTGCTTAATTCATTGGCCATGCATTCCAGAACCTTTGAATGTTTAAGAATTCAAATCTGTTGAAAGGAAAATGAACCCAACCCTCAATTTTTCAAAATGGTTTTTATTCGAAAAACAGGACATATACAAATTAATACACGTTCTATCAAAAGGATGTGAGCTAAAAATTCCGAATTAGTGTCTAAATTTAGCTTTTAAGTTTGAAAAAAGAAAAGAAAAAGGCTTTCACCTAATCAATTTTTTTGGTTTTCTTAAATAACTTGTTCAATTAATATTATATTGAGTAAATAAACACCAGTTTTAGTATTCATGCACTTCAAGGTTGTGTATATATATTTTTTTGGCTTCATCTCAAATCATTACATGAATATTTTTTGTACTTTCTATATTTTTTTTCTATGTGGGCTGCGTTCTTTTTCCTTTCCACAGTAGATATGTATAATAACTGTGAGATTAGAACTCATAACCTCAGTATCAAATTTTGCACGATATCTATCCCGAAAACAAAGGAACATTATTACAATTTCTACCATTATTTCAACTTAAAAACTCTTGGATATGTAGTCATCTCAATACTTCATTACCACAAGCAAATAAATATTATATGATTTATAAATTACTACCCTTTTATCAATAAATCTTTTTCATAACTATTTCCGTAATACTTAATTGTTATTACAAATCTACCGTATGTTAGGAAGAAATTGTGCCAAATTGTTATATAAAAAATATGTTCTTGATCAGGGAATATTTTATTATATTATACATCCACATGATAAAGGCCTAAGACAAGAGCTTTTATTCTCTGTCACGCTATACGTCTGAATTACACTTGTGGCATAATTCAATTAGATTAAGTAATTTATTTAACAATGAGTATTCTTAATATTATATACGAAGATATAATTTTTTTTTGTTGTCTTCCAAAAGTAATATAAGTACATGAATTACCTGTCTTCTACTTAGAAAAATATGTTCACTACAAACGTATGTAAGCAGTTACATTGGGCCAGTGGATAACATGAATGTTTTTAAATCGTTTTATAGAGTCTGGAGGCAGTCACTTTTATTAGGCTTTACGTGTTTGTTAATAATAAAATAACAAGAAATAATTTGTTAAGTAATAATAAAAAGATAAGTAAATGAATTATTAAAAGTGTAATATATATTTAAAAGGCGTTATTTTATAGGCATGTCCGCTACTCGATTATATATATTTCACTATTTTTATACACATACTTTTAACACTTGAAATTAATCAAAATTATCAAGGTACGCGCTCTGAGAAATCTTACAACATCGTCACTACTTTACTTCCAAATTAGACACGTTTATATAATATTACTAAAATTATTCATTATTTTTTTCATTTTATTTCAGATGCGGTGGTTAGCTTGGTCGTGTATTCTCATGTTATGCTGTAGGGCAGGAATTGGCTCTGAAATATTCATGGCGACGATGGGCGGCACCAAATCGCACAAAATACCATTTTGGGAGCTTGCTAGAGGACTTATAGCGAGGTTAGTATTTTTTGTTAATAACATATTTTTTACAAAATGTCCTAGACATAGTAACTTTTTAAAGTTACGTATAAAAATAAAATTAAGAAAAGGCTGGAAAAAATCTTCTTTTATTAAAAACTTATTCTAGAATTAAGTCAGGGTGCCTCTGCTAAGCTAACTAAGCTGTAAAAACTGTAAGTCAATTAGGTTTATCAAAAACTGTGCCAGTTGTGGCATTTTTATCTATGCTTTTAAGTCAGATGTCTGAGATATATAAAAATACGCACAAAACCTTTTTTACACAGGAGATACGTTCCAAAGGACACCGTGCAAAAATAATAAGGTGCTCATATAAAAATGGAAGATAGGCTTTATCCAACTATATTTTTACGTGGAATAATTGTCGCGTTGTACATTTAGGACTTCCATGATACATTTTACATTATATATTGTAGTATACATATATCAAATGATATAGTAATCTAGTCATTCATGTGTCATTAATAAAATATAAACGCGCCCCTGTACTGTAATTATAAATATATTGAAATGTATACTGGGTATAATTTGATTTGAATATTGAACTCATACTTTGATCAAGCGATATTTTTAGATTTTCAAGTCGTATTAAAATAAAAAATAATGGATTCATATTTCTAGAAGCATGTTATTTCAAACCCGTGCAAAAAGAGAATTGTGTATAACACAATTATTGAGCCTATATAAAAAAATAGTTAATTGAAATCAACATTGGCATAAATATGTATCAAAAATCGCTTCAATTAAGGTAAACCCAAATACATAATTCAGGGAGTAATAATATTTTCCTAAGTTATTAAAAAGCATTTGTTTATTTTCACTTCGTGATCGTTCAACTCTAATCTTAATTTTATTTTTTGTTATTTTTTCATGTCTTCATCACGTGAACGTTATTCTTATTAAAACAAAAACACATTTTTTGGATCCCACGTTTCATTATTTCAATCAAGTAGAAAACTTACGAGTATAATGTATTTGTTATTATATGTTAAATACCTGAATATCGAACTGTATTAATTATTTTAGACTTTAAAATTAAAGGCAATATTCTTTAGCAATTATTGGCTCAATCTTAAAATTTATACAATATTACATCACTCCTCAATTTTTATTTTGCTTTTTAGATTTGTTATTATAGATTTAAATGGAAACAAGTGTTTGTAAATTTTAATTCAAAATCGTCAATAAACATTCAGTTGAAGGGTTTTCAGTTATACTTTGGCTAGTAACTAGTCTACCTTCAAGTAATTACAATTGGAAAATATCATGTTTCGTGAGACCTTACTTTCAAAATTGGAAGCTTTTATGTTGTTGCGTAAATTACGTGACATAAAAAACCAAAAAGCTGCAATTTTCAATTTAACTGGACACTACTTGTTTAGTTGAAAGACGTCAAACACGTATTTAAAGAAAATTTTACATACATAACCGGTAATTATAAGTCTGTCGCCATAAGAAAAAAGAACAACTATATTATATGTATATTATTACTATATATTTTTCTCGTAGCTTTGACTACAGACTGAATTCAACTATGACGAAATAAATTGTCGTCACGCACTTATGGTCTGGTATTTTTCAGGATTTTTAGTTGTCCTGGTGGAAAACCAGTATTTTATTTAAAAGTGCACCAGTTTAGTTGTAATATTACAATACTTGTTTTAAATTACACAATGACGTTCTACTTTAAAAAAATACTCTTCGACACTCGTTTGTTTACAAATATTAAATTGATACAGAAACAGTTTAAAAAATTAAATCCTTCTACGACAATCTCTAATAAGGTGGACGATGACAGAAGTGTCAAAAAAATAAATTATAGGCACCATAGACAATCAGAAAGTATGTAAAATCTTAATTTTAATTTCATTCGTTCAATTTGTGAGACATTGTGTCTATTATTTTACAAACTGTACATTATACAGTATTTTGTAAGCCGTTATCAAATTTATCGAAATTCTCCGACAGTCTGCATACTTTATCTGCAAGTACGATATAACTTCTGCTGGGGATCTAACTATCTTTACGCCTAAATAACAATATATGTATGACATCTTTTTTGTTGTCTAACCATTTAAGAACACTCATCGATATCAATTATTCACCAGCTGTCCATTAACGAGTGATTACTCGGGAATTCTTGACTTCATAGTATAACGACGTTACTATATTGATGATAGAATTGATACTTAATCATTAACGAAGAACAAGATTTATACTTTTAGAAAACTGATACAAAACTGCATATCTGATTGAATGATAACTATTTATAATTAAATGTATTCTCCAAGATATTTTTTTTCGGTAATCCATATTTAGTTTAATTATATTTCACCATGAATTTTTGATCAATTTTCAATAATTTTCACATAGCTGCGTAATTAGTACAAGACTAAGGTCTCTAGTATATAAACTTTAAAAAATCATCTCTACTACAATGATTTATGTTGCATATTTTAGTCTATTTAAAAAGTTACCAAAGGGGATATTTTAGAGTTTATTTATTACGGTGATTATTTATTATCTATTTATTAAATTGATGTAATACTTTGGAACCATTATAAAGAAATATATTATGTATTTGAGTACTTTTCTGTACTTAAATACAAAAAAAAAACGTCTACTAAATTGTGGGGTAAAATGAAATATTAGATTCGCAATATGTTTACTTAGTCCTTTTAAAGTATTATAATATATACATATGATCCTTTTCTACGTCTTTGACATGTATTAAATGTGCGTTTAATTTAGTTTCGATACGAAACATTTTATTTTCCATGGCTTTACCCTTGGCCGCCTTGTCACAGATAAACTGGTTCTGACACAACCGCTTTGAAAAAGCTTATCAATATTGACCGAGTGAATTCTGTATGGCGGAAATTTAAAAAGCTCTTTCCAGACACTTTAATTCAAAACAGGTTTTTCACGTAAAAAACTTACCAGACTTGTTAATTCTACTCTTAAGAAACCATTATCATTGCAAGAGCGTAATTATTTTTTTCCCATCTTGGAATTTTATCGTATATTAAAAGAAAACTGAAAATATTGACTTTAAATTAAATAACCGGCTGTCATAAGATTAATAATGTAAGCTTGTTTATCAAGTGCATAAGGTAATTATTGTATATGATTCTTATTCTGCCATTTTCACTCTCTGCGTGCAGCATACGGCTGTCAAATTCCCTCTTTAGCACTCTTCACCACATGACAGCCATTTTGCATCATCTCAGGCCATACCCAGTATCCCTTACCGTTGAGTACAATCTTTGGATGGTACCACACGGTCTTCCAATATAAATAAACAACTTCAAGCTTTTTGAAGGTATCCCAGTCAGTTTTAGCACCACTGTCTATCTTTTAAGATTATAAGGGGGTGCTTTGTACCTTTTGAGTTCAGTAAACACATAAAAATTGATATTTTTTTTTCTTTTCAGAAATCACAACGTAACTTTTTTGAGTCCGTTCCCTGCTGATTTTCATATGCCAGGACTTGAAGAAATTACCCCAGCTGGATTGGTCTTTTACGTAAGAAATTACACCAACTGGGATCTCGTTGGAGCGAAGATGAGAGGAGAAGAACCTGTTGCTCCGTATGATGTCATGAGATATGCATTTGAGGTAATATATCTTTAAAATATAAATAAATAATTTCAGTAGCTTATGGTTATTAGAAGAGGACTATAAACGAATAGAACACTATTTTTGATGCAACGATTATAACAACCATTATATATGAATGTAATAATGTCAATTTTACATTGTAAATTATTATTAAAATTATCTACGTATTACAAAAATTAGAAATTTGTATCAATAAAAATCTCTTTCATACTTTACATTTAGAGTAAATTAATTGTCATATTCTCAAGTGAAATCCTATAAATTCAAATAAGTTACTGAAAAAAGCCACAATAAAGCCTGAAAATTATTTATACAGGAATATTGCTGACAAATATATATATATTATTAATTGGCAGAAAGTTAAATGTATTTTTTGAATATGCTGTTGTAAATTATTATGCAGCTTAGTTATGAAATAAAATAAAATTTTCCGTTTATTTGGAATTAATTACTTCCTAGTTATCAATATTAATAGACTTGTATTATTAATATAAATAACTGTACCTTAGTATAAGATTTACATAATTACTTTTGTCAACTGATATAGTAAATCCAAATTCAAAAATAAAATTATACAAAAAATGTTGACGTGACAAATAAAACGGGTAAGTCTGTTTTAGTTTAAATCCAATATGTGCATAACATTAGGCATTGTAAGAATGTTGTTTTTAATTATTTAATGGCTGATAAAATCCTTTTCTTCTGATAGTAATTATTGCTACCGACTACAAAGGATTGTGCCCGCTCATTAGACGATAAAGTGACAATAACTTCTTCCAAATCACGATGTGCTTCTATATCATAATTTATATCATAACTCATTAAAAGTAACGCACAATTTTGAACAAGACTTTCTTATTATCATAAAACATTCTTAGTAATATTGCCACATATATTTGTTACGACATCGAATCCCACATTTGTGTGATTTAAAAATAAATTTAAAGACATAGGACTGCGTATCCAATTAGTTAAACCATTTACTGGTACCCCTTAACCATCACTCAATAATCATGAAGAAAATCTGTCAAAGTAGATATTTAGTAGAGATCCATTAACCTCATTTTTATCATTGGAAGATAAAAAGGGGAAGAAAGTCTTAAAAATTAATAAAAAAATCATCATAAATTATGTGCCATTACTCTTAAAATATCATACCAATACAAACATACATAATTCGAAGAGTTACCAATATTAATTACCAATACATCGCGATACGCTCGCGCCCGCGAACATTGCTCAAAACTCCTATCATTAAATTCAACTTTGCAATAGTGTCAAATTTTTATAAAATTCACATGATGTTTTTCTTTACTACGTTTATAATTCTTAAGAAGGTGTTTATGAAAAATAATTAGTACACACTCAAGTTTCCCAACAATTTTCACCATCTTTACGTTCAAAGCAATGAAAATACAACATTTAAAATATACGTAGAATATGAAAAAGTTAACGATTATACACGTAATAAACAACAACATTCTGTGAATCCTTGGATTTCATCTTACAATGAGAAGATGATTCTCTTTACTCAAATTAAGGATGTTTTTACATCAGAGGAATTTATATTTCGAACATATTCAACGGAAAAATAGTTAGGCTAAAATGTTATTGTTCTGTAAGGTAAATACCTACTTTGTGTTTCAGATTTCAACTTCGAATCAAAAGTTTAATATATTCACAACGAACTTATATAATAGGTCTGCATAAATGAAAATCCATGGAATACTTATTATTTCATAAATATTTTATCGTGTAAATGTTTAATAACAGAAAATATTTATAATTTTAATTTTAAAAATGCCATTAAATTGATAAATATTTGTGAGGCCGTGGTTTCTATTATGCAATACTATAACAATTTTTCAGTTTCTCGTTGTCTGTTTTGTTATCAACGATAAATAAATGTCTCATTCAAAAATCCTTTCATGAAATGTGACTTCCGAAGATATTGTAGATGTAAATGTGTATGATCATCCCTTGTATAGTATTATATGTTATATGATGCTTTTTTTACAATATAATAGTCCGAAATATTTCTGCTACTCACCTGAATATAAATTAATCGAATAACTACCAACCAATCCTCGTCAATAGTCTGTTAAGACATTAATTGTGTGGTTTATTTGAACGGATAAAAAGCAAACCGTACGTTGTTTTACTTTCCACCACCCACCCCACACGTTATACGGGCGTATTCCGTGGCGTATCTCACGTAAGACGCGCTACACAGTGCCAAAAATGTCTCAGCCCGTTATGCCTTTTATGGTCCTTTCATACAAAAAAACTTGTTCAAAATATTCTCCTTTCAATTTTGGCAAAGTGGATTAAGTCCACTTTGGAACTACGCCCATCAATGTAAGGCCCGCTACGCTGTGTATATGCACAGCAATACGGATGTGACACTACATTTAGGAATATAGAAAAAAAATATTGATTGCAAACGATAAGATGATGTCCGACATTTGTTTGATAGTAGATATGGCATATGATACATGAATTAAAATAATGATCATGTCGATATTCTTTAATATAAGTATATATTCATGTTTTCTTACAGTCCTGTGATGCAATGCTGGAAGACCCTGAAACCCATGATCTGATAGCGTTACCGAAAAACCGATTCGATTTGTTCATCATCGATGGAGCCTATGCAGAATGCGTACTAGGATTCCATCCCCGCTTCGATGTGCCATTCATGTTCATCAACACCGTCGCCTTCTACACAGGATCACTAGCTAATTCAGGATCACCAGCACCCTACTCTGTCACACCAGTCTTCGCGAAATCCTTCACAGATGACATGACCTTTGTGAACAGATTACTCAATTCCGCGTGGCATATGATCATTGAAGGAGTCCATTACTTCACCGTAGAATATATTCTTTTTAATATCTTGAAGAAGCATCTCGGTCCAGATATTATTAGTCCTTATGAATACTCGAGAAACGTCAGTTTCATTTTGCAAAACGGCCATCATTCTGTCACGTATCCACGTCCATATCTACCAAATGTAGCCGAGATTGCATGTATTCATTGCAAACCAGCCAAGCCACTTTCAAAGGTAAAATAACTACATGATTCAATTTAATTTTTAATTCAAATTCTATGGACTATAATCAAAATATTTGCTTTAAAATTTTCTTTTATTATAACATTAGATCTATTCTTCCACAATTTCGAAAAAGGGTAGCGAACTATCCGAAGTTTGTAAGTATATCTAAGTACCATAATATTTCATATTATACTTAGTAAAAAATTAAATAAATTCATTGTTTAGTTCCTTATTACTATACTAACTAAATTAATGAACCATATTAAAATAAATTTACTTTGTAATTTTGAATATTTTCTTCCTTACAAATAGATATGCAATAGAGTATTTTTTGTAACGACATCTGTTTCTAATTATTTGAAACGTAACATCGCTGTTTTTCAGTTTTTTATGCAGATGTCATTTGAAAAAAAAATCTTTATTGTTTGATCACATTATATTGGCCCGGTGGTCGATAGCTAAACGCGCGTGCTTAGATAACGTAGGTCGCCGGCTGATTTCCAGCAGCCTCATAAGGATTTATTTAAATTCAAAGATTCTTAAGTAATGACCAATTCTCTTTAAACAATTTTTTCAAGATATTCAGTGTGGAGATTTGTATGTTCTACTTTCATAGCGTACGTTAATTAAAATATAGTACAAACTTACCTTTAAATTCATTAAATTTATAATATCCAATATGTTTTCAAAATATTTATATGTTATTTATTAATTTTGACCAGGATCTAGAAGACTTCATCCAGCAAGGAGGAGAATCCGGTTTCATTTTTGTTTCCATGGGTTCTTCAGTAAAGGCGGCCAATATGCCCGAAGAACTCCGAAGATTATTCGTGAGGACGTTTGCCAGATTGCCCTACCAAGTTCTTTGGAAGTGGGAGGATGAGCTGAAGACAATGGCGGACCTGCCAACCAATGTGATGCTGGGTAAATGGTTACCACAACAAGACCTTCTAGGTTAGTACTATATTTGTATTTTGATGGGATATATCTTCGACTTTTAGTCATTCATACGTGGTAGGCCCATCGACAGACATTGGATTTTGACAGACCTGATACAACTTGTTGTGTGATGAATAATAAATACTAAGGAATTAAAAACTTATTAGGAAAAGGATTTTTTTAATTATATATGTATAGAGATGATCTTATTTTTTAAATTTAGTGTTTTACGTGCATATCATTCATATATGATAAAAAAAACACCACAAAGATGATAACAAGCAAAGCTCATCTTATTCACACAGTAATGTACAAGTCTCGGTAACCAAGAAATTCGATTACCACAACTGCTTGGTTTTCAAAAGATGTAATGCTGGACGCCCGACGAGCTGAGCATTTGGCTAACGACCAATGCTTGTGACAAAATTTGTCGATACATTTTCACATTGCGAAGATCCATATACTCCATTTTTGGAGCGGACATTGTAAAAAAAATCACAAATGTCGAATGGTTTCTGCTGAAGCTCAGTTGATTGTATATACATATTAATGTTTTTTGTATAGTCTTTTTAGAGCTTTAGTGTCTCCTTGTGACACCTTTCGTGCATATGGCATGTCTGGCATTAGACGTCGTTTCTATTCTACAATAATAATTTAAGTAACATAAATCGGAACCGAAATTTATATACATATTATTTCGGGAACACGATGATAAATACGGATTAGAATTCTGATTCAAACTATCAATCTTAAAATATCGTGGCCAAATATTATATTCATATTACAAGTGATAGCTTTGTAATTTAATCGAAATTTAAGGTTATATTGTTCTCAAACTTGTCTAGTACACGTTTCTTTGTTAACTGTCTAATTACAATTTAACAATTTCTTGTTTCCTAGTTTTCATCAAGTTTTAAAGCCCCACTAAAGTTTTGCCTCGTTATTTGACCAGTCCCGGCTTGTAGAAACTTTTGCCCGCACACGAACTTAAAGCGGATTTCAATTAGGGAATGCAAAATGTTCTAGCTAGCCGCCAAACGATGGCAATACCGTTTTTATTCCACTCATTAGTCAGCAAGGCTAACAGATGGTTGTTGGCGATAACTGTCAACTGTTTCGGACTGAATTTAATTAAATTAAATTTTAATTTTAAAATTGAAAGTTTGCATTTACACTACAGCTGATTAATAAGCCTCCAAGCCTTGTTATAATTTGTCACAGGTTAAATACAGGTGCAATTAAAAAATATATATGCACACTGCTGAATGTCCAATAGGTTGAGCGGTTAAGCAACTATCAATTGTTTTGGAACAAATAATTATAACTACTCACTGTAGATCCATACCGACTGCAGAAATACAAAAGGATGCAATTACAGGAGACCCAAAAATGTTCATTTAATAATTTTGCGGCAATGTCAAAATATTAAATAAATACACCTTAAACTAAATGAAGACTAAAACTTATTTAAGAAAAACCGATAATATTAATGTAATGGAAGTTCTTTTTCGTGTTCACAAATTTAACTTCGTTCCTTTCGGCACTCTTTATTTAAATTAAAAAGGTAAATTTAGTAGCTAATTTGATAGAATATATATTAAGTTGTATACATGGTGATTATTGAATAAAAATCTATTTTAAAAAAACTAATTATTACGTCTTTTTATCTCCATATACTGGATATGTTCCACATTCATACTAGAAATGGCACAACTTACAATCTAAATTTGTATTTGCAGTGTAAAATGTTTAGCGACTGGTGGATAAGAGAATTTTATGGTTGGTAGTTTAACGTAGAGAGCTGATACAAAAAAAGCAGTGAAAAGCTTCCCGTTAAAAAGCTTAGAATTTTCGGTCATTCATTCGCATTTAACTTATGGGTCGCCCTTTATCAAAAAACGTTTAATTTTACTTAGCAAGAACATTTTTTAAAATGTGCTTGATTTATTTTATTTTAAAAGTTAAAAGCATATATTTTCCAGTAAAGCTTTCGATGGACAGCCCGGCGACAACTTTTTTGAAGCAATATATTATTTGTATGGTACATTGCTAATTGAACATTGATTACCGATATCATTCGGTTATGTTTATTATGAATTTAAAATAAATTGTTGTACCGAAATTTTATAAATAACAGCAATAAAAAAATTGAAATAAAAATATTGAAAAACATATCCGGCATTAACTTGCCATTTTGTTCGTTGAAAGAAAAATAAAAGACACTTTCTTTCACAAAATTACGTTGTTAATTTAGTTTAATAGACTCGATTTCTAAAATAAGCAAGAGTACCATAATTTGTGTATTTTTTGTATAAAGATGTATATCCCGAGATTAAATTTTATATTTAACTTTGTTAATTAATTGTTGAGTATTTTCTGTGGACTAATTAAATAGTATTTAAAGAAATCCGTAATTTAAATCTGCTTGAAAAATGAAGTATATTGATCTCCGCAATGTAAAGATTTCTACAGTAGAAATAAACTGAATATTATATAGATATCTGCAATATAAAGATTTTTACGAGAACTGGTTGTCAGCAAACCTTTCAAGCCGCCAGACATCCATTCCACTACAGCAGATGTAGGATTTGAATCAGCTACCTCCGACATCAAAACGTGTGAGCGCGTTCCTCTCGACCACCAGGATGATTCATTGATTTGATAGTCTTATTCTTCTTCTTATACCATGCTTGCTTCCAAAGTGAAGCATATGTGAAGATATCCACTCCGAAAGTGGATTAAATGGATTTCCGTAATATGAAGACGTCTTGACAGATTATTTTTCACGAGAATTGTTTATCATACAATTGCTCAACCCAATTAGCATTCAGACCTGCATTTTTTGTTTTTTAAAATCTGACAGATGGGTAATCGAACCCGCATTCCCCGGATTGTTAGGCTGAACTTAGCGGGGAAACAATTTGATTTAATAGTATGACAGTTTATTTGAGTAATAATATAAGTGATTGCAAACTGATAATACTACAATAATTTTGTGATACAAACCATCGCAATATAGTTTTTACTTGTATATTGAAACTAGTAATCACTTATTTTAATTGTTACAATTCTTATTTCAGGACATCGCAAAATCCGAGCATTCGTCACGCACGGCGGTCTCCTCAGCATGTTCGAAACAGTTTACCACGGCGTACCAGTTGTCACCATGCCAGTCTTTGCCGATCACGAGTCCAACGCTGCTAAAGCAGCACTCGATGGATACGCCCTCAAACTGGAACTACAAGACCTAACATCAGAGAGCCTCTTCGACGGCATCACGGCTGTTATCCACGATCCTAAGTATAGAGACGACGTCAAGAAAAGGCAGTACCTTTTGAAGGACCAGAAGGAAACTCCGCTCGAAAAAGCAGTTTATTGGACTGAATATGTTATCAGGCATAAAGGAGCTAAACATTTTTTCTCTCCAGCGAGAAATCTTAATGTTTTTCAGTATTATGGCATTGACGTATTCGCCACGTTTTTCATTATATTCCTTGTATTTATAGGTCTTATGGGTTGGTTATTAAGAAGTAGTTTGCGATATCTCAAGGATCACTACACGATATCAAGAAAGGCAAAACACGAATAAAATATAATACAAACACTTGCTAAAAATCATATGAACTTGGTTTTGTTAGATAAGTGGTAATTTTAGACAATATTAATTAATATTAGTAACGCTATTGAAAAGTATCGGATCTTCAATGTGATCCAAAATGTCACCGTTCTACACGCAACTAACATAAAACATTGACCAAAACTGGTACTACTAAATTTCTCGACAGATTCATATTTTCTCCAATCTTACAAGCGTATTCTGTCCTCCGTCATTATTAGTTGAGATAAACTGCTAATACAGACAATGCTACTTCTTGCTTATTAAATATTAAGCGGTGGTATAAAATTACCTCGTATTTTTTACTTCTACCGCCCTCCACGAATGTCATCTACAATAGGGCAGACGGTGATGTAATACACCAATATTAATAATTCACATTTAATTTTTTTTACCAAAGGAGTTTAACAAATCCTTATATACTACCATTGAAGTTCACAACTTTATATTTGAAAGAAATCACGATTCACACACATGGTATTCCATTACACTCTTACATCGCACGGCCATCGATTATACGAGATCATAGGCTCCCAATCTTTTTTGGCTTACTGTCTTCTTTTAAAAAAAAAAAAATCTCAAAATTCTCACCCCTTTCTCGTTTTTTAACTCACGTAATGTAATTATCATTTCAATCTAGCGCCCCCTAAATGCTTACAAAATTACAAGTTTTTCTTTTTAACTCGCGTAATTTGGTAATTATTAATTTCTTCTACAAGAAGCCAGCGCCCACTAAATGCTTGATCGCGACATTTAGACCACATTAACATCCCCCAAATACTTCTGAACCCACTGTTGCCCCCCTAAATGGACTCAGCACCCACAGGAGGGCATTACCGCCCACTTTCGGAAACTGTGTACTAGACTATCTTCTTTAAATCTTCTCAATTAGTGCAAAGTATTAATTGAGTTTGTGTTTACATTTTAGAACTCCAGTTGGTAAAAAATATATTTTCTTTACTGATTTTAATTATGGTCACGATAAAATGGGGATACCGCAGGGTAGGCCTTAATGCCTTTTAACATTTATGAACTGAATGGATTCCAGTAAATTGAAAACTCGTTGGGATTTAGTGGAATTGAAAAATTTCAGTATCGCCTAGATGAAAGTAAAATTTTTAGTGGGTGACAAATTTTACTGGAGATTCTGTACGGTAGAATATTTGCCGTGCATAGGAAGTCGATCCATTAATTAGACATGTTTGTGCAGTCTCTATGTGTTTATGTATTGTTAGATGTATATCCACTAGTTTTCGTGCATTTGGAGTAATCGCCATGGGAAATATAACAATGATAATTAATGTTTGTCACCCTTAATCATAACCCGATACCTCTCAACAGTGTTACGTTACTATTGTTTAACCAAAATTACACGGTGGTGGTAACGGGAGAGTGTTCTTATATTTAAAAGTCAACCTGTATTTGATTTGGTGGAATATTTGGTTTAATGTAACGGAATGAACTTTGAATTTTAAAATAGTTAATAAACCTCATAGTAGACTATTTTTATTGAGTGATAATGGTTTAAAAAGTTATTCTGGTGAAGAAAATATCCAATATAATTAAGAACTAATCACCATATTTTTTAGATATAAACAGTTTTATTCTGATTTCTCAGAGCTATATTTAAATTTAAGGCAATTTATTCGATCAGCCATGTTCATCAAGTGAAAAAAAAAACTTTTCAACCGACCGCTTAAAAATAACAATTTTAGTCTCTTTTTCGAAATTATTCAAAATTCATCATTTACATTTATTTTAATACTATCAGTGCTTAGTATTATAGTAAATAAATACATTCGACATTTAAATTATATTCTTTTTGAACAAGTTTAAAACCCATAGACCGATTTAATTTATCTGTTACAACAAATATAAATTAGATATTACCAAAATTTATTTTCGTTACAGAATAAAATTAATTCAATTATACAGTAGTGTATTTAACTGTATTTTTGTAATAAATAGAGAATATAAACAGTCATGAAGTAAATAAAAGATGATATCCTGAAATACTTTTAGACCATCTAGGAGGTTCGTAACCATCTTCAGGTGTTGATGTAGTTTGATACAGCCTCGATAGTCTTACGAAGGTTCACGCTAAATCTTCCTTTATTTTGTTCATTTTATGTATGTGATGATGTATTTTGGACCTACCCAACCATGGAGAGGGTTGATAGCAAATACGCCACTGTCAGTAAAGGAATTATCACAGAAAATTAAATAAACTATCATTACTTATTCTAATACTTTATCGTGAATATACGAATTCAAATAAATTGTATCAGAAACTTTATACGACGATGTCGGTAGTAATTTAATACAATATGAACGACTCACTTTAATGAACATGATATCAACAATGACGTTTTTGATTTTAATCTCATCATATATTCAGCATTTTGTCGAAATGCTATCTATGTATTTCCATGTTTTCCTTTCCTTTTTAGCGTGCCTACATTTTCTAAATTTACAATTTTCAATCTAAAATGTAGATTGATACATTATTCATTTTACAAACATTTTTAACGATTTAATGTTACCTCAATGTATCTTCAACTTTACATTTAATGTTGCATTGATCATTTTATCAATCGTATCTCATAGTGCTATGGGTTTGTACGCTATTAGTAATTTTACTATTTTTTTTATAATTTTAATAAAATCTTCTTGTGTGTTTTCTTCCTGAAATTTTTTTCTAACATTTCCTGTGTAAATATGCCAATTTGATAGGCAATTAACAAAAAACACTCTTGCTACAGTAATGTTTTGCCAAAGAATTTTCAAGCAATATAATATTATAGTTTTTATAAACATTTAAATTATTCGTTTTGAAATTTAAAAAAAAACGAAATATTAGGTATTTTTTAAAACAAAATAGTGGGGATCAAACGTGAATAAATAAGCAA
Organism: Rhyacophila evoluta; assembly: GCA_022683975.1. Lineage (NCBI taxonomy): Eukaryota > Metazoa > Arthropoda > Insecta > Trichoptera > Rhyacophilidae > Rhyacophila > Rhyacophila evoluta. The sequence goes on along the minus strand of JAGVSQ010002845.1, from coordinate 4,977 downwards.
GAAATGAATTGCGGATAATATGCAAAATGTGCACGAGAAATAAAAAGTCTAACATACATTTCTCGCTTGTACTTTTTCATTTATCGTTCATTTCTCTTTCGCGATCAATCCCCAGTATTTATTTAAGTTTCAGGTGTAAAAACTGTGTTATGATACAATAGTAACCCAACAATATTTTTTATATGACGAAACTATTTTCATTATTTATATTTACGTCATTTAAATATTTATGTTTATCTGACCATTTTTTCAAATTCCACATTATTTTTACGCACCCAGTGTTATATTTTGAAAAATATATTACCAATGTAAATATTGTATATCACAGTTGTTATATGAAACTATTTTGTATAACTTTCATTATATTATAATAAATTAATCATAGTTTTTATTGTTTTTTTTTTTTTGAATAAATACTAGGATATTAAAGAGCACTTCGAAATTCAAATAATATTTATATAATTAAATACTTTGTAAAACTTGAATTTTACCGTAATTTTTGAGTTGTCGATATATTTTTTTTCAATGTTAATCAAGTACATTTAATTATATAATATTAATATTTCCCAGTGAATCCTCGATATTAATACTATGATTTGTTTAACTCTTTGACTGCTGAACAACGATATATAGTCGTTTATGACATCAGCAAGAAATGCTAACGGCGATATTTTACGTCTTTGCGTCTTACGTTTTTTTAAATATTACCCACAGTAAATATGAAAGATACATAACTATGTTGAATAAGAAGCGTTTTTACTATTCAAAATCAACTTTTTATAGTTATCTGTTGTAAATTTCTTGCTACGATGTTAAGACTTTGTATATAATATCGTAGCTGCCAAAGAGTTAAAAAATATGTGTATGTATTTAAATGAGGATTAAATATTTGTATATGTAAATAAAATATTTTAATAACTAGTCTTTGAAATGACAACACATGTATTTTTAGTGGACTTATTTTTTTAAAATATACATCTTCTACATATATGTTTCAAATATATTGAAAAACATCTACTTAGCAATATTTTTAATTGTATATATTACTTCATATTACATCTTAGGATTTTTTAAATTTATTTAATAATTTATAATATTTTTATTTACCTTAATAATCAGTAAAAAAAATCTTCAGAAATCAACTAATAATACTTTTAATGATCTTTACTCGTGTCACAGAATTTTATATGTTTGTATAATTTTCAAACTACATACCATGAAATTGAATATTATTATATACTATGATTTCTCAGTGTTTGTCAACATTTTCTTTTCACCCACGCAGATATACAGTTGGGCATCGGCCAATAATTATTCAAACAATCTGTCCATTACTATACGCTCCAACATTTTTTACCTTGAAGGAAATATACATTACAATTTATTGATTTTCAAAGCGTTCATCTAAAGTTTGCAGCAACACGAATATGTGCGTGCACAAATTATTTACATTTAATCATACACAAATAAGCTCAGATATTTTTTTGTGGATTACAGTACCTACATTTCTCAGCTAAGGATTAAAGGAGCCAAGTCATTTAAAAAAAAATGGGTGAAAATTTATAAAATTACCTATTAGTTGTGCACGGTTGAAAATCATTGCTAGATATTATACAATATCAAAACTAACTAAACACATTTAAGGAAATATTACGCAGTTTTCAAATATTTGCTCAAACAAAATAAATTACGTTATATATTGATTCGATTGAATTGTTCATAAAACTATGTATCACTATTATTATTTTATAAATAACATCACTAATAAATTCAAAATATATACAAGGATTTGGTGGTTATTATTAAAACCTTATTTTTTATTTATAAATCTAGTATTTTATGCAATTTGGGATCACAAACCTGCGATTTTCAACAAATATTATCAACACAGTGGCTGAGTAATAATCGAATATGAGGAAGTTAAAAGCAAAAACGCCACTGTCCGCCAAAGAAATATCTTTTTAAATAAATTTGATGATCGCATTCTAACTACTTTTTCTAATAATTGTCTATGAATATTTGTGTTTATAGATATGATAATACATACGATTTTTATACCATAGCATACGAAAAAAAAATCAGATGATTCGGACATAAATATGTTTAATTTTAATACATTATGAGCGACTCACATTAATGATTCCGATATGGATGTGGCGTTTTTACTTTTAACCCCCTCATATAGTCACGTATATAATATATATTTAATCTTCTAAAAAAGAATTATATTATGAAGGTCTTTAATATATCATTGGTTAATATTGTTTTTAAATATTTTTGATGTCTGCTACATTGCTGAAATAATTACTGTTCGTGTTGGTTAGAAAATATACTTTAATAATAACCATTGAACTATACATTACGTTTTATAGTATAAGTGCCTTTTTGTGATAATGTTTTTCATATAAGTATGTATAAGTATGTTTAATTAATCATTAAATCTTGAATAAAATTATCATATTATATATTTATCGATTTACTTAAATATATCAAAAAAAACACCCAAGACTCCAGACCAAGCATTGATCCGTACTCATAGACGATGAGACAAAGCCTAATGAACATTTTGTAAGTATACATTGCGTATTATTGACACGAGGCTCTATCTAAATCTGAAACGGATTTTAATAGTGTCATAAGCTCGGCTTAAAAATTAGCATTTTTTCTTCCATGTATTCATACTCTTTCTTTTATGAAATACTAGTCCTTTTCAAACTTTTTTATGACACGCCCCCCTAAATTAAATAATAATAATATGACATGTGGCCCTCGAAAAATAAATTATTATAGATAGCAAAATAAAATAAAAATGAGAAAAATCAAATTGTGTTTTTAGCGAGCAACAAAAAACGAGGAATTCTAAATAGAATAATATTCAATGACTCATATTCAGCCAACAAAAGTTTTTTTTTAATTTTCGATCCCCCCACAGAAAACTAAGAGGAATAGAAACCTCTCTCTAAGAGAACCGCAATTCACAGTTTGAGAAGCACTGCTATAAGGTAATAAACTTGAATGTAAAAACTGCAAGTCAGTAACGAGAAAGCCCCAAAAAGACTTTCCAAAAATATGTCACAGTAAATTTTATAAAAATCAAAAAATATTCCATCATGAAAACGAAGTCATTGACATAGCCCATCGGTCCGACTGAATGTTGACTGACTACTATTAAATCATCACATTTTCACGTTGAAAAAGGAAACTAAATATTTTTCCGTTATTTTTTCATTAGCCATCACGTAGTGAACAAATGAGTAATGGACAAAACTCCCAATACATTTACGACAGTGTTATATTAGAACGTTCACTTCGTAGGTTAACTAACTGCATACAAAATCACTTCTCCTAATTTATATTCGTATTTAAGTATTCGTTTACTTTGGTAGTTTCATATTAATTCATGAAGATGTAATACTAAGTGGAAAATTGCATCTCAACGAAATTGAACTCTATTTCAAATTTAGAAGAATGTTTAAATTATACATATCGACAATGTCAGTCCTGGTATTTTCAATGCCCCATGAAAATAATATTTTTAACAGCCAGTCCTTCATTGAATACATTTTACCATCTTTCTATAACGATCCATACATATTTTGATGATTTCTATTATGACAATAACTATTTTACTTTGGAGAACGCTGATGTAATTGCTTGGGTGAGGTATAAGTATAATAATAAGGATGAAATTCCTTTGAAAAATAAATGAATTTTATTACATTTCGTTTTCAATTGACAAAAAACAGCAAATATGGAACAAAAAACCAGTATGAACAGTTTTTCACGTTTGTATATTATGTTTTAAAACTTTTTATAAAAACGCATATATTTTTATTTAAAACCGTTTATAATCCTATGTTCCTCTGTCTTAATATTATATTATGTGCGTGAATAGTCTTTACTGTATAGAATTAAATTCAGATATATTCTGTTTCTTTTTACTGTGAATTATTTTTTTATAAATATAAGACTTCAAAGAAATTAGACCACAATAAAATTTAAAAAAATAAACGATAGTAAAGTAAAACCTCGATAAAACAGATTTCGGATATAGCGGATAAAACATCGGGAAATGGTTGGAAGAAATGGCAGAAGATGCAAAAATGTATGTAGGAAAGTTTGAAACTCCTGAATTTTTTACATCAATATAGAATTATGATGGAGAAGAAGTAGCCGAAGAAAATGTTTTACAGTGGGTAGAAATAAATGAAGATGACCATGAGTATCATGACTTAAAGTGAAAAAGTAAAGATAACCACTCCAAAAGTGGAGTATATGGATCTTCGCAATGCGAAGACGTCTTGATAGATTATTTTTCACGAGAATCGCTTGTCAGACAATTGCTCAACCCAATAAGTATCCAGTCCTAGATTTTCAGATTTTTTAAAATCCGACCAGATGGGGAATCGAGCCCGCATTCCCCGGATCGTTAGGCGCACGCGCTACCAACTATGATAACCGGCGAGAATTTTAGAGGGCTTATTTTAAAAGAACAGCATAATTTGAAAGCACAAAGAAAACTTGATTCATTTCTTGAAACTAATAATATGTATAATAAAATGCATTCAGGAAACCGATTTTTATAAAACGGACTTTCGGCTTGAATAGACATTCTCTCATCCACTTGAGTCTGTTATATCAAAATTTCACTGCAATATAAAAACAAACATATCTGAAAATCTTTATAATTACAGAAACCCTGATGGTTACAAGACGACATTGTCTGTAATTTCTTGAAATTTCTCTTAGAAATATAAGATAATATTAATATTTTGTATGCAAATTTACACGGAATATTCTTGATAGCGAACATTTTATCCGCAGCCAATATTCTCTTCCGTGTATTCTATTATAATGAAGCAATTGAGTTTTGAACTATCGTTGGTATTTTCTTACCGTTAATATAATATACGAGTATATATATGTCTCCCCGATAGCGTAGTTGGTAGCGTGCGTGCCTAGCAATCCGGGGAATGC
>JAGVSQ010002844.1:0-23316 GCA_022683975.1 Rhyacophila evoluta | reverse complement strand
GTCTTCACATTGTGGAGATCCATATACTCCACTTTAGGAGTGGATATTTTATATTCGTTATATCGTATGTTCCATTTTATAGAGCAAAGTAAAAAAAACCGGCTTGTATAATAATTGATTGATCAATTAAGATCCTGAACTAAAAGAAGATGATATATTAATGACGTCATTCTTTAATCCTCATTGCACACTCACGTGATCACTTAACATTTAATGTGCTTAATTGCAATTCTTCTCAATATATTAAAAATATACGGGTATATTTGAACTAATCGTAAATGTCAATCCTTTCTAACTAATTCAACTGATGCTAACCGGTTTGTTCTTTAATTCCAGTCAAATTAAATATTTGGTCGAGATTGCCTCAAGGCTGTCCGGTTTTGTCAAGAGGTTGGATATACATATAAGATGACAATCCGTTTTGTAACTACTCACGATTGTTGTGTATGTCCATTACTAATTGAATTAATTTAATATGACATTTTGATAAAAACGCAACCTCGTATTGGTACACAAACACGGCCTACATTTATACTAATAAATATATAATACATACAATATAAATAACAAAATAGGCAAATCATCATATGCACTCGAATGAAGATAATATCAATATAGTGTAAAGATATCTTCATAGATTGTTTTGTTTTAGTCGGTTATAAGGCTCTGATTCAATGAGCCCATGAAGTCATTGTCCTGCGTTTAAACAGCTGTGTCAAAACATGAGAATTTCACAAGACATCGTTTCCCAAGAATTTTCACGACGCGTTACGTACTGATCCACATTGGGTGAAAATTCTTCGGTTTCGCTAAATATTATTTAATAATTATTGACGGCCTCGTATGGTACGTGGTTTCATGATATCATACATCAGTTTAGGTTGTTCTGATTATTTAAAAAAGTCTGAATGAAGTAATTTAGCGGTATTTCATAAATTCGTAGCTCGAATGCAGAACTATCATATGTCATATTGGATTTTATTTTCAAAAAAGCTGTTTGAAAAATATTACAAACAAACATTGTTGTGATCATCTTTATAAAAACGTTTAGGTATAATTACATATAAAGGTAAGTAACGGGGAGTAAGTATGTTTTGAATTGTTGTGATATTTAATAAAATATTTTGTTACTTAGGATACTTAGGGTTTTAATAAATTTTATTTGTAAATATATTATGTTTATACGTGTGACACTTTGCATATTATGGCCAAGAATGACATACATCACTTTTAGCTGAAAACTCAATTTCACTTTTTTCACGATTAATTCACGATTTAGGATAGTTCTGCACTCGGCGACGAATTGTGTGTTGTGAGATGTACGAGATGCATTTTTATATGTAACCCAATTTAAGTAAATGTAAAATTAGTACTGAGTATTTTTTAGTAGATGATGCAATAAAATATTACAATAGGCTTCGGATCATTTTTCACAGAGAAATTTAGCTCTCCGCTAAAACCAGCAATGAATTCAACTCTGCAAAATAAATATCGTTTAATTGGGTATCAAGTAAAAAATAATAAATATATGATAAGAAGTAATCGACAGCTTTCGATAATATTTAAAATCAATAATGAAAATTATGGGATTTTTAATGAGGTATTTACTAACCGATAAGATTTCATAAAATTAACAATGCATATCTAATCTCCATATTTCAAAACATTTTTCGGTATACTAAGCTATTTTTATTGTTAAATGAATATACCTAAGTAATATTTTTTTTAATATTTACAGTTAACATTGAAAGTTTATATACACTGAAAAACGTATGTTTCTTATCTTATATTATACATTTTGATTATTGTAAATGTGCTTATTGTATGCCGTGGCAAATTATTATTTACTTTGATAAAAAATTCTGACGATGAACGTTCCGGACATCGATATAATCCTCTGGATGTGAGGATTTCCGTGAGACGAAAAGTCGGTAAAGTAGATGAGTGGTGTCGCCTGATGATGTAGCGCTCTCTTGGATTGTGACGTAACGAGCGTCTGCCGGGAATTGATGACTCTACGCCGACTTCGCACCCCTTCGCTGCAATGCCAGATGCCACTTGCCAACACTGAGAATGAAAACCTTTCTTGCTCATTACATATTTATCATCAAATTATATATTTTATATGTTTGAAGAGAGAAAATGAATATTGCTTCCGAATCCAGGAAAGCTTATATCAATCCTTTGGTATTACTTTATAACGGCATATTTCGCATCACATAAATACCCAATCCCATGGTTATATAGTATATAATCTTCACTTCAGCACTAAATAACCCATGTTTTATTATTCGTTTGAGAAATATGCGTCACTTTTCATCGTTCAATTTTAATTCTACAATTCTACAATAAGGTATTTCGTACACCATTTTCAAGGCAAACTAGCTATCGACAAACATACATAACATTTAGTACATACATTTATTAATACATTGTTTATGGGTAAGTTTATTAAAAAAATGTGACACACATGTATGAGATTGGAACGCATTGATTAATCAACCTTAAGTATGTCCACAAACGTCAAAATGTAGAGTGCATATCTATAAAGCCAAACGTGTGATTTTTATAGAAAAAGTTGAATGTTACCGACGAACACAAAAATGTGCACACCGCCGCAACAGACAGTTTCTGAAACGCACAAATTTGTGCACGCCGTAAACAATGTGTAAACAGCTATTGGATTGTTTAAAAAAATATAATATATCAAATAAACGCTCATTCAAAAAAATGTTGTATTACTTTTTATTTGCACTTCATTAGTATTATTCAATTTACTAAGACTTCTTTGGCACCGGATTGGTCTGGTATATTTATTTTATAATATCAACTATTATTTTGCACCAAGAAATTACCATTAGAGACCAAAAGTTCATATTCAATAATGTTAGCAAGCAAACAGTTATGAAACTTACATTTAAAGATTAACGCCATCTATCTTAGTTTTATTATATAATTCGTAAATAGGTTTATTATCTTGAGATTAGCAGCGGAATCACTCGCAAATCTCCGGGCGAAACTTTCCGGTTCAGCTGCAATAACTATGGTAATAAAATTAATATTTGCGATTAGTTTGTTCTTCTTCGTTTTCCTCCACACAAGATATGATAAAACCGTTCGAGCTTACGTTTTAAACGCTATTATATTTGGTTTGCTTAAATCATGTCGTCTGTGCAACAGCTGCTTGTGAGAAGCAGATAGCCTTAAACGTATTTATCTGCGGTTTCCTTGTTGCCATCCTCACAGTTTGGTGAATTATTGGAAGAACTCTTCTTTATTAATGCTTTTAAGTTTGCCCATTTCTGCTGCCATAAAATTTATAGCTCAGTTAACTCTGGAAGTCTTTACTAAACTACTTTATAAACTGGACACAATAATATCCAAAATAAATTAAATATGCATATAATAGTAGACAATTTTTTGACAAAAATACTAATATTCCTATATTATCAATTAACTTGTCTTCAAAAGTGAAGCATATAAATCTCAAATGTGTGAAAAGATCAAGATATTTTTTACGATAGTTGGTTGTCGTGTCAATTGCTTAAGCTAATAGACACCCGTTCTTGCATTTATGTAAAAGTAAAATTCAGCTTGCGAGGAACCGATCTCGCAATCTTCAGGCCTTTAGTCCAGACGCTAACATCTTGGGTACCAGGGAGACAATATATATAATGATTGAGTTGTTTTGATCGTCTAATAAATCTTATAATAATTCGCGTCGAAATTTCGATTGTACGAAAACTGACTAAAAAGATTTGTGTCGATGGTTGGTTATCAATTCGCGATAATCTTTTACTAAAGAAAGTCTCACATCACTGACACTGCAATTCGTGGAAGGGATGTTTTTACGTAGATCTGCAGAGATGAAAAACTAATAAAGTGCATTTCATCGCCTGCCAGAATACGCCCCTTTAGAATGTCAAAACTGAATAATTTTCTGAACAGCTGGGTGCAAGAAAAAAATAATCAAATTTTCATTGATCTATTTATGATTACGTATTAAAAAAATATACTAAATTCATAAAGTTAAATTCTAGGCGTTCAATTTATGGCACTAAGTATAGAATGATATGTCGATACTAAAAAAATGAGTATATGAACACTTCGAAAGGCATTTAAAAATGATTTAAATAAAAGCTTTTAAAATACCAAGTTTATTATGCGTTATCATAACGCTCACTTTTAAATTTACCATACGTGCCCTCGTGCCAGATCACTTGCGAAATCATTAAATATGAAATTTGACCCAGCAATCGTCGTTCAAATACAATCTGATTCTATAAATTGCACGAGATAAATTGTATATATATATATATATTTTTGGTGCCTAAAATAACTTGATAATTGTATATTTCTTTCATTTATTAGAGCATATTATTCTAATAGAGTAATTTTTTTTCACAATGAAATAAATTTTCAAAAATAATAGTCATGAAAATACAAGGCTTATGTATATCTGAATTAAGTTATTTCGTTTATATAATCTAGAAGTTAAACATAATATAAATCATAATATTATACTGACTGCGGAACAAGTGACTTTCGTAAAAACTTTCCAACGGCTCTCCTTTGTAATGAATCTCACCCTGTTAAAGGGGAGGGTTGAATTATCTCTCGCCGAAACTTGACACCGGTTTTGAATTTCATTATATTTCATTTATTCCTTGTCATTCACGAAGCAACTTTACCTACATTCGTTATTTATTTAAAGGGGTAATTTTAATTATTTAAAAGATTTTTTTTTTACTTTAGCACTTTCACTTCCGTCGACTGAGTGAATATCTATTATAAAGTCATCTCATAATCCCGGATATCCAACTTCTGCTTTTAAAAAAGACACTGTGACTAAAACGTAGTCTATTTGCGAGCGTATAACACTAATAATGAAGCCAGACGCTGATTTTTTTACCGACTGGAGTTATTTCGGCTTCAATTTATCGAAACTGCTACTTTCCTCTTTGTTATCTAAATCAAAGGCTGCTGTAGTATAATGTAGTTAGTGTAAGACCATGGAGGATAACGGAGGGGTTTGCAACTTTTATCACCACTCCAAATCCACGCCACAATTCTTGACAAACGGATGATGCGGAAGTTAACTTGATGGACATTTTTTTATTTATTGTCAACTATTCGATAATGTCCTAAAATATATCTAATTTGTTTTTCGGCTACATTCATATTTAAATTTTATTTATACACTTAAGACTGTCAAAAGAATTGGTAGGGTGAGTAATCATAAATACAGATCTATTCCCGACTTTTGTCCTGAATATTAATAAGTGACAACGCACGCTTTGTACTTAATTTCCCGCACGTTTGGTCTCCTTAACGAGTTGCCTCCATCCTGATTCCTGGAGAGCGTCTCCGTCGTCGTCTTCTTCGCGGAGTATGCAAATCAACCCCATTAACAGGTCAATGCCCTTCAGCGCCAGTCAGTGGTGTGCCAGAATTATTAGCTTATTAACTCAGGCAACATATGTTCTCGTATACGATACGAAAGATAAAGAGATAAATTATGGTATTAATATATTTTGTATTTTCAGTCGAAAACAATTTATATAAATCTATCAAGGAAAAACTAAATTTCATAAAGATATTGATTCCGACTTTCACCGTGTTTACCTTACAGGATCACGTGGAGCTCTCTCCTTTCAATACACGCCGAATATATTCGTTCACAAAAAAGCTGCAACTATGATCATGTTGTATTATTGAAATTAAATATATGAATCTCCGCATTGTCAAGACTTATGTTTTCACGTTCATTTTATCACGAGATTCGACCATCGGTCCTGGTCTTGTATCTTTGTTTTTTTTTAATCAAGCAGCTGTGAGAATCAAACCCGCAATCTACGGCTCTGAAGTGTGCAAGCTTAACTCTCGACTGCGCTGCGTACGTGGTACGATAAAACGTAGTACCAAGTTTTATTATGATATTTTAAATTATTTCATGACTAAATACAAAAAAATATACTCCGCATGTATAATATGATTTAAAATCCAGATTTAGTAACTTGATTTTTTAGTATCTTAAGGTTATTCCTATGATATCAGATAACAATTGTACTCGTATTTACAAAACGAATATGACGCAAGTTGCTATTGTATAAAAGTGCATTTACCAAGTGCTTCACATAATATTTCATTTAATTTTCGTTAATTTCTCACCATTGTAAAACAATTCCCGCATATAAAGAAACGTCTGTTTCATAATTTAATAAAAAGCAAGGTCGCAGGCAAGTTACAATGAACTTGAAGACACCGCGTCTAGCCATATCGATGGATACCACGGTACATAATATTTTATCTGGCAAACAATACGCAGAAATAAATATTCTGCGCGCCGAACACTTAGAGATTATAAATCATAGGTCCCCAAAGTGAGCGCTACCGCCCCCTTGCCTCCCTTGAAAAGCAAGCGGTAGGCCAAAAAGCTTGGGAATCCATGGCATAAATGTTGCTGTAACTTGTTGGGGGCGAATGAAGTCGTCACTGATTGCAACGCTTACCGCACTTCAGTATTTTCTTATGGTACTAAAATAGTTTTAAAAAGTGATCCTCACGTACTGACATGTAAAGCTAAATAAAAGCTTTTAAGAGTTTCATTAGTTATTGTACGAAATTATGAGGATTTGTTTCTAAACTTTTGTCCTGACACTGGTTGTCTCCATGCAAGCGTGGCGCATTCGTTTTTTAACGGCGAATAAGGGATGCGTTAAATGAATTACGCGGATTCGCTAAGGGATTTATGGTAATCGCACCCTCTTTCTTCCTCCTTTCATATTTCCACACGACCGCATGGGGTGGGAAGGGGATGCTTTTAATTCCATCGACCGCTTAAATTTTCTCCACTATGTAACACTATACAGTATTTTCTTGACATGTTTCATCTTGCCTTTACTTTTGCTGCGTACATAATATATATTTTCACCAGTTTTATTATACCCAATAAACATCAAAATGTTTTGTAGTGTCAGTATGGATTTAATACTCTTAAAAAAATACCATAAAAAAAATAGAAGCTTTCGAAATATTTCTCGCTTAAGAAAATTTAATGTCACTTAGCTCCATGTCTCAACAAGATAAAGTAAATGCCATGGTATTGGTTTTTTTTTCGTTGAAGCAGAGAAAATTTTATTGATTGTATCTAACGATTAACGTGGAATAATATTAAATAATCAAATATAAATTTGAGTTTCAAAATGAGCTCGGAATGCTGTTTGCAATTCGGCGACCCATTTATGCTATGGTGGATGACTATGCACGAAGTTTGAAATTGTGCGGTATTTATTCGTTTCGTATTTTTGACACAAATTTATGCGGATCGACGCCAAAGTAACTTAATTAATCTTGAAGCTATATCATAACACATTATTTAACTAAATATTATAAATTAATAGGTACTTAAAGTAAAATATAAAGTTTATGTTTTTCATAGTTCAATGTACCTACTGTCATAATTTACCATGGAACAAGAGAAAAGAGCCGCTGCATTCTTAGACTGGAGTTTCTCTTGACTGCACACGGGTAACGTTTGATAGAATACGACACCGCAAGGGAAAATTGTATTATTAAACACTTTTTTCTTTACTGTGTAAATATAATAATCTTGTATCGTAATATTAGATCGAAGGCGTAAAACTATGTGATGCTCATAATGTTATGCTTTGTCGATTTTTCGACGAACTTTAAAACATAAATCATACGATAAAATGTAAAGTGCATAAATTATTACTGTAGCTGCTGCATCCTTACGATATTTATCCAGTCCATGCGAATATCTATTTGAACTGAACTGAAAAAAACGCTTACGATCTTTAGTCGAAAACGACTCGATATCATGATTTCAAATTTTTTTGGTGTATCCTATATGAATGAGCGATCGAGTTCACAATAACTATACAAATTAAAATGTTAACATCAATGTGGTGTATCAAGTAGAAATTACTTTTGAATTCATCTGTAAAAGCATATATTATACTGTATGTAAATAGTTGATTTTGTAATATTTTTTTCCGTTCTATTCGAATAATATTTACGAATTTACAAATGTAAAGATTCTCAATAGTGCGTCGTGCTTCAATTGTAAAATAACCAATGATGGTTCGGCGATTCTTCCCTGCAGGCACTATTTATTGTGAGGCTTCGTTTGTCCTATTGACCGAGAAACCCGACCGAGAACCACTATATCGAACAAATTCCGTAACCGAGACTGCGATTTGTGTAACTATACAATTTACGTATAGTAACGATTGGTATGTCTTATAGTTAGTTCACAAATTGATCAGGATTAACCATACTTTATGATGCTCATACAATTTTCACGTAAAAATCAATTTCTTAAAAGTTACATGGCTTAGACTGCGCAATCTTTGAATTTTCGACATGTGACAATATCCTCTCGGAAGTTTACTGTATTCCAATGACTTAACCGTGTCCTTGCGTATTTTTCAGTGTAGATAGTATCCTTGATCTCTATGAACTGTGTAACCTCGACCTTAAGCTGTGAAATTATTTCTATTATCTGACAGGAATCTTGCAATGATTTTCCCTCATTAGAATTTATACAAGTCCCAAGTGTTACTTATAATCTTTTCACCATCATTCACACTTTTCTCAGAATACCTGCCTTGCATGGTAATAACGTTGTATATGCTCTTACATATACAGTTTATTGTGTTAGATTGTCATTTGAATTGCGTTAGGTATACTTTCTTAAGAGAATAAAGCTGACATTAAAATAGGGGGAAATATTACATATATTCGCATTTCATTGGATAATGTAAAAATAAATTTGATCAAAAATTAGCTTTAAGCAATGATTGAACGAATCTTCGTCTTGTATTGTTGATTTACTTAAGTATTTAAACATATATATATATATACATTACACCTCTAATACAACTAATGCTAAAATGTTTTACATGACTATAACCGGAAATAGTTAAAACAGTATCACATTTTAAAGCATTATTATTTATATGTATGCTTGTGCATGCATGGCAATAAACACATCATATATAATAACGATTATGTTTATTGTACCTGATATCGATTATTTCTTACGTATGACATAACTTCGTTATAAGATTGGTTTATCGAATATCCACGGTATGTGATTTTTTATACAATATCAAAAATATAGTTTATACAATATCAAAGTAAACTGTAATTCTATTCTTTCGTACTACATACAGCAATTATATGGTTTTAAAAAATAGCCCAGATACCTTCAGGTATTTACCTGCATGAATTTAAATGGAATTTCATTTTCATCCTCTACACATTTGAAATTTAGTCCATTCGATAAACCAGTCGTATAATGACGTTAAAACGAAACACTAGTGATATACTCGTATAAATTTTTAATCATTTAAATATTACAATACTTTCTACTATTATAATAATATAATATTTATAGTGTGCCCCTAAGTATGCTCACATCTTCAGATATTTACGTCATCTAGCCCTATAAAACATTCATAAATTATAATTATAGTATACGTACTTATGTAACAGAATTTTATTTCAGGATTTCTTTTCCTACTTTGGATAAATATGATTAAATGTGGAATTGAGGTGAATTTTCAGGTCCGTGTCACAGTCGTGTCCCGAAAGCCAAGTTTTGAATAAATTTATTTAATGAGACCTGTCATAATTGTACGGCTCTCCTCCGGCGGGGACGACATGACTCGCGAAATGAATAATTTGTGACGTTGACGAACTCCCGCGCGCGCGCTCAACTTTCATAATGAACTATAATCAACTTTCGGCGAATACGATCCATTCGTCCTGCCGACTTTACGCAAGAAAAGTATTTCAAATCTAACGCTGTCACAGATGATAATCAACTTGACCGACTGAGAAGAGACTGAAAAACATTCGTCCTTTAAATTTTGTTTTAAACCATTTTTTCTCAGGCAGATTAGATTAGTGTGTACTTGTGAATAAATGGTATTATTGTAATAGCCATTCATTTCTCTATACAATTTATTTTGTTGCTAATACTATGCAGGAATGGATACACCAATCTACTGAGCGGCTGATTCACAACATACACTCTAATAAATAAAAAAAAAACAATTTGTCAAGAATAGTAATCAGATTGCGGAAATTAATATGTTCCACTTTATTATTATTCTTTATGTGTCCCCCCACCCGTTTGTCATGCAAATTATTTTAGAAATATTCATATTAGTACGTAGATTTTTTTGTCGAAAGTATCATATAATTGTTATGAATGTTTTCACATTCACGAGACGTTGTATTATAATGTTTTTTGGCTGACAAATGTCATTATAAATTTCAAAGAAATACGTATAATAATTATACTTGTTGAATATGTCAGATAAATGATCTCAAACCTTCCGAGATAAATATATTAAATCTTGTTCAAACATACTACGTGTTCTTACAAGGATTTTATTAATTGCTTCGAGAGTGAACCACGTTGCGTGTTTCTGCAGTGGCGAGTCCTGTAAATCGGTTCTCAGTTAAGAGCATAAGATCCAACACTCGCCGACTATCCTGGCAATTCGACACTTCGCCCATCAATCTCGATTCCAAAGATGACTTTATGTATAATTTTACGACGTGTGTCGGGGAACCATTTCAGCATTCCATTAACCCATCGATTGGCAAAAACGACACGCTGAGCCTTTTTACGTGTGCCTTTTAATCTTCAGGTTTCATTTTATCTGTTGACTAGCATCTTCATCAATCTACAAAAATCATGTATATATATTCAGTGCCGCGCAGTGGTTAGAAAGCGCCCTTGTAATTTTTTTAATGTAATTTTTTTCTGAAATATTGCTATTTTTTTACTGAATGGAAATTATACACAATTAAAAATTCAAATGTCAACTTTATAGCCCTTTTCCAAGTATGTGTTTTACAAGAATATTTTTAATATTATTATATACTTGTTTTATTTATGCAAATCTCATTCTTCATGGAAAATATTGGTGAATTTATTTCGTTTTTTTTATAAAAAGAGGTCATTCATATTCAAGCGCCCTTGCACGGTGTACTTCTGCACATTGGTACGGGGCGGCCCTGCATATATTTAAATACATATTAATAATAACTGTAATAGGTTCTAAACAAACATCTCTGATTATACAGTACATACATAGGCTATATTATATTTACCCATCTCCATTATATTACATTGCAGTACAATCTTTTTTTTCAAACTCTTCGTTACTCACCTTCTTTCACGTATCATACTTTTGTTTATTCACATTTTTGTGCGTAGACATTATAAACCTCATTTTAACACATTCCTTGTAAAAAAATCGTACAAAATTTTATAAGCATGCGTGAACACTGGCAGAACTCATATTTCCTTGATTTTGTGCGTAATGATGTGTCGTTTGTGACATGTAAACAAACATACATACATACTCCACCCCAGATCGGATCCGATAATATTAAATATTAACTTGTTTATAGATCTTAACTAGATGTGGCTGATAAGTAAACTTCCATATGTGAGATCACTGTTACATATAGCTAATAGCTAACAGTGATCTCACATATGGAAGTTTATCAGTTTTAAATAATTTAGAATTTAAAATCAATTTCCGTCAAGCACCATCAGTCAAAAATATTAATTATGATAACTAAACGTTTATCTTCTAAATCAGCGTTCATTAAAGCTTTAGATAATTTTTGAAAGCTCATCAAATTTTGGCACGATATTTATTATCTTAAGAAGATTTTTATTTGGAGAATATTTTGTCCATTAAATATACCGAGTGACCCAACTTTGGATTTAAAATCGTAGGTTAAAAATCACTGTTCTAGATCAATCCTATCGATTAGGATATCTTGGTTATTCGTATTATGCATCTGCCGCAATGCTAAATGTTATATTGTTTTGACATATTTTGGTTTTTATTCTTAGATACTAATCAAATATACATAACCATTCGACAATAGTTCAATTATTTCACAAAATTTTGATAGAAGACATGTAATATGTGTGTGCAATAATAGTAAGTTGGACCCCGTATAATCAGTGTACATTTTTTCGAACACCGACCCGTTTCTAAAGGCCCTGCAAGACATTTCTTTCGGTGCAATTTTTTGGAACAAGATGTTCCTCCGATGGCGGCGTTATGGCCGTACTTAACAACCTCGTAAATGCAAATGGCATTCGCTGTTAAACCGTTGCATTATCATAATACTCCTTGAAAGTATTTAACATTCGTAATATGGCGACCAGAATAGATAACACACTTATCTTTTATTTTAGTAGTTATTCAAAGAATGACGGAATTCGTTGTTTTTTTCTATTGTATTAATGCAACTTATCAATATACCAGGCGACTCAAAAGATTCGGTCATATTCTGTAACATATATTATATTTAACAAACTGATCTCGTTCGTTTCCCATGTCATAGTAGTAAATAAAGAAAAATTCACTTTTAAATTATTATTAATTTTATATTATTTTATATTATAAATTATATTATCGTTTAAAAGTGAGTCTCAAAAATGGGCAGACATTTAAAATAATAATTTATGAAGTGATTTTTTACAATTTCTACGCGTTCGGCTACGTAACCTTCCATAATTTAGTCTCATTGGTTATTAATGCCATAGCAAATATGTTTACTGTGGTTTCGCCGTAACAAATTTAAATACTGTAGTTGAATATTTTTATTTATTCTACCATATTGCCTCCGAAAGTGGAGTATATGGATTTCTGCAATGCAAAGACATCATATTAAAATATTTTCAAATCCTTATACATATTGTTTTTTCTTATTTTAATTCGTACTGGCAATATTAATTATTCTTCTTGTTTCCTCCATTCACGAACCATTCTCTCTGTTGGTAAAAAAAATCTTTCTGCTGCTCTGTTTCCATACTGTTTTGCATAATTTATCATGTTTAATTTATAACCCGGATTATATGAAAGTCGTTTTTGCTTTATACCATTTTTTTTTAATTTTACAGTAAAAATTTTAACGGTTAATAAAAATAATTCAAATTAACCGTATAATAGCGCATGTTTACAGGCTTACATAATTACGCCAGTAATTTAACTTTCCTAACAACTTAGTATGTATAAAGATTCTATTTTTTCGTATTACGTTCGGACCATAATATGCACCCCAATTTTAAGTCGATTTTTCTATGTAAAATAGTACATCTTAGACTCCGAAAAAATACAGCAGTGCAACATTATTTAAATATATTCTAATAATGGTCGCCCGATTTTTGTACGATACACCACACTTAGCAGGTCATTTCCGTTTTCGATAAATAACATAATATTGACGTAAAGTAACTTATCGTTGCACTATTCAAACTTACACGATAACCTCTCATCCGCACTTTTAAAGTGTACATAATTGTCCGACTATGTTATAATTGCCGGGAACACAAATATTTATCTTGTTATCATCAATTGTGTCAACATAACCTTATCATTTGTTAATATTTATACATTTGCAATAACAGGTTTTTATAACTTTTGTTGATAATATATTTAAAAAAATATTATATAGTTGATTTAATATTTTATGTACTTTAAACGTTTGTATTTTATTGTATAATCCGATTATTAGCTCTTATTTTCATGTATGTATACATACGAGTACTTGTATTTTTAGTTTTGACATCAGTAACACATATTTTTTTATCGAGAGAGTGAGGAAGCGGCACTAGAAAATTGTTTTTTTTTTATTATTTCCGCTCCGAAGATGAAGTATATGTGTCTCAATATTGTACAAACTACCACTCTAGAAATATGTAGTATAAGCCGCATTGTGAAAACTTAATTTTGATCGATATTTTTGATGAGAATTATTTGTCAGCGAATTTTTTAACCTAATGGGCATCCAATTATGCGTCTTTAAATTGTTTACGCTTCGTCCTCCAGCTCCGTACGCGTACGTCTTTACGTCTAACTATGAAATATAATTATTATGTTTAATATTACAGTATTTTCTTGATCGAAAATGACTGTATAATACATGTATGGTTATTCGTGGTCAATTTATCACTTGGATTCTTATGTTTTCAAAAACGTTCTAGCTGCCAAATGGTTGACATTTAATTTTGATTAAGTTAATTAACATACATTGGTATTGTTTTGTAAAAATGTCTATATTTCTATAAATGATAAGACTTTTCTCCATTTTAAAAATATTACACTGAGTTTTAACAAAACGTCATCTGCGAAAATGGTGCATTCTGCATTCTGCAACTGCATTTCTATGCTACGAGAATTTGGAATGAAAATGCATTTATATAACTGTTATCATCGTTTGACGAGAGATTGAAAGTTATTTTATTAAATTACTAAGTAATTTGAACCGAATATAATATCATAAGTTATATTATTTCTTTCAGATATTTTTCAAGATACTCTTATGAAAAATATTATTATGCTTTCTATGCTGCTAGCATATAATTCAATAATGTTTAATCCATATGTTATCTTACTATTGATACGTTCTTTGTTTCGATATTTCTTCGAGTTTCTCTCGTCTTCTGTTTATTATGTGGAACCTGTTACCACAGAATCGAAAGATCTTTCTAGTTAATGCTATGGGTTTAATTTTCTTCGGATTAAACTCCAATATAGATGCGCATTTTATATTATACTTTCTCGAGTCCCCTTTTATTGGGTGGATTTTTATATGACACACCGATTTCTCGATGAGCTTTTTGCCGGTGTAGAAAATAGAAATATCGTTTTTCAAAATATAATAGAAAAGGTCCTTTAGAGAAATATCTTAGGAAAGTTCTTAACAACTATTTTTGTCTGAATAATAAAATCTCCCTAATGGCGTAGAGGTTAGCGTGCGTCCCTCGCATCCGGGGAATGCGAGTTCGATTTAAATATCTGCTGGATTTAAAAAATAATGATGCAGGACTGTATGCCCATTGGGTTAAAAATTTGTCTGACAAACCAATTCTCGTGAAAAATAATCTGTCAAAATTTGTCTTCTCACTGTGTAGATTCATATCCTCCACTGGAGGCGACAAGGCGAAGAAATGTGATCTCACAAAGGTTGTTATATCAAACTGAAGTAATTGTTGTATCTAAATAGTATGTCAATAAAAACAATTTTTAATTACGAAATTACTCTTAATTAAATGATTTAAATGGTCTGTTTTAGTTAGCAGTTTCAACTATGTCTTCATTAAATATAATCCACAGTTTAGAACGCTGCCAACTTGATATAAATTCCAAATAATAATTATTTTGGATTACCCAACATGGGACGGCCGATTTGCAGCAAGATATTAGTCAATTACAGAGTTAATAAATATGTTGTGATTATTAAAGAACATCAGCTTAGTTTTTAAATAGTTAATTACAAATACAATTGCTAGATTTATGGAGTATACACGATTTTGTTCTAGGTGCATAGAATAAAATGAACCAATGCAGTTTGTATGGATGTACATGATATATAGGTTAGTTTGCGTTGTTTTAAATCATTTGAATCATTGGATTGGAGTATATGATATGAATATGTGTATTTTTATTTGGCTACGGGATTGTAAAGGAGATAAAGCTTATGTTATAAAATATGAAATGACTACATCTTTTTTTATGTAATAGGGTATTTATTGTACATTTCTGTATTTGTTTTAAATAACTAACGCCATAAAATACAGATATAACGTCCTGTAGTAATACGCAAATGGTACTTGCCTGAAGTCTTCAGTCTTCGAATATGACAATATGTTTATACTAATTGAGTCATGATTTGCAGGTAACCGAGATGTCTTTACAAGAGAGCGTATTTTTATTTGATTTTGTAATTATCATAAAAACTTTCCGATGCGATGTCTGGTTGATTGTAATCAGCTGCGCCCAATCGATTGCTACTAGCAGCTGTGGCCAATTGCTACATCCCTTGTTTCCATAACATATTATGTATTAATTTATAGTGGAAGTAATATAATATACATTTACATATAGCAAACACTCTAATCTTCTCTACGATCAAAACAAACATTCATACCATAATATTATTATTAAGAAGACACGACGGTATCTCTTACAGCGATCCCGCATTGTATCTGTCTAGTGACATGAGTATCGCATGAAATATTTTAATGGAAATGTAATATGTCATGAATGCTGGAGGAATCGCAAATATGCTCCATTATAACTACAAACACTTCTCTGAAACATTTACTTTTGACATATCTGACAAGTTTCGGTATTTGCCATAATGGACCGTAAGCGGAAAGATATGTCATAATTCGTAATTATTTAAATTTATGTTGTTATCATAATTCAGTCCCAAAGCATAAACAGTCGTCTTATCAACGGAAACACACAGATATTTTATTTTTTCTTGACATCTTGTTTATATGAAAGTTGTCATATCTCAAGTCTGTAAACATTTGTGATATAATAATTTGTTTGAAGTACAGTTTAACTTCGATATAACAGACTATTGCGGGTGAGACCCTGTCTGTTAAAGCCGAAAGTCGGTTGTATAAAAATCGGTTTTTACTAAGAAAATATAATATAAGGCCATATATAATATATATTTATAACTGACTGCTTAAATCTAAATTACAATGTTGCAACATTTTTCAAGACCGCAACTTCATCTGATTTTTCACTCTCAGTCATGATGTGATTCCCAGGGTCACCTTCATATATCTCTAACTACTGTGAAATATTTTCTTATGCTATTTTTTCTATAGTATTATGCTGTATCGTTCTACAAAAATCAAGAACTTCTAACCCTTATACATCTCGGCCACCAAACAAATTTTTCCAACCATTCTTCGATATTTATCTTTGAATTCTGTATGTATATTTTTTTCATTATACCAAAAGTCCGTTATATAGAGGTTTTACTGTATTTTTATCAGCAGCAGACATATAAAATCCACTTCTTGACGAATCTATATATTTACCTTATATATTTATTACTTTGTTAGTAAAAGCCATGGAATTTTTAGTGTATCGGATTTTAGAAGGTAGTTTGAATTGTATGACTTCTATTTACAATAGTTCATCAAATTATTCTTCTTTTAACTTCCAAGTGACTTTCTTAGTGCAATATAAATATTCCGATTCTGTCGTTCTGTTCCCTATCTCTTCATATGATGCCTGTCATTTAGCCTTTCATACCATATTGCATTACATGTATCAATCTATTGGAACGCATCAATTATGTGTAACAATATGTGTTCTCTCGTTATTTGCATCCTTAAATGGAAGTGAATTGTGTATTATAGTTACCCAGAAACAATTTAAAACGATTTAACTCGTCAGCTCAATTTTAAATGACATACCAAAGCAACTGGTTCTAACGTGCGAATCTACATCTCATATAATATCAATAAATTTTCAATTTAAGTAGGTCTAGTTAGGCAACAAAATGATGTCAGCCAAACTGATAATTTTAGTAAGCTAAAATTCATTTCTCAGTAAAACGTAAAATACGACAAATTTTACATTCCTGAAAAGTTTGGGCAGAGTATTGTCCTCAAATTTAATTCAAATGATCATCCAACGGTGCTTTTAACCCGTGCCTTTATTATAGACCTCTGACAAATTGTGACAGCAACATAAATGCGATTTTTTTCAAAATGTTTGTTAATTAAATATGACATTCACCTTTTCCATAAAATGTATTATTTATAAGGCTGTTTCCATTATGCCCGCAGATGCGCTTTTAATTTTCACCCTCTGAAAAAGTATTCACAAAGTAAAAATAATTCCATCCCGCAAATACATTTCATGAATTATGTCATGACAAACCCCTCTCTGGACCATTTTTCCAATTACCGCCAGTAATCTACGATAATTTTTCAGTAACTCTGCGCTGTGAAAGCACTCTCGTTTTCATTAGAAATAATAATCGTCGAACGTACGAGAGAAGTTTTACAATATTATAATTATAAAATAAAGTTTTTCGTCGAGTATTTGAAAAGTAAAAAAAAACGAGGAATCAACATTTATCTTAAAGCATTAGTCTAATTAAAATTGGCATTATACGGCCTGGCGTCCGCTTAGAAAATACGGACGAACAAGGTGGAGATTCCATTGATAAATCAACTTTCTGAATTTGGATCAAGAATCCATTCATTTGATTATGTCCTAAGTTTTAGACTTTAATATTTAATACTTCAATGAAACCCATGAGTAAAAATTGTCTGAAAGAATATTACACAAAGATTCGCGAAAACAACTTTATTTTTAATAAATTGAAACGGACTGTTGGTACAAATAGTATCACTAATATATTGTTTATACCATATCTGCTCCTAAAGTAGAGTTTATAGCTTAGAGTTTAGTTCAACAATATAAGGATGACCAGTCCAGAGAATGAAATATATAGATCTCTGCATTGTCAAGAATATTTTCACGAAAATCATTTGCATCCAGTCTCCAGTCTTGCATCATTAGATTTTTTTAAATCCAGCAGTTCTGGGAATCGAATATGCAATATTCCCGATCTCTAAAATGAAATTATACCGCTTGGAAATTTCCTTTTATATTTTTAGATGTAGATTAATAATGGATTTATTTTTCTTTTTTTGTCAATTTATCTTAAGCGTGCAATTTCTTACTCAATTGCCCTGTGTACTAGTGGTGTACATTTTTTTAATTTAAATCACATTATTCCATGGTTTGAAGATGGCGGAATTTCGAGAGATTAAACACCTGGTAATGAATAGTTTTGTTTCTCCAGGAGTGGACCGAAGCACACTTATGATGATGATATCATCAAAATCATAATATTTAGCGTACTATTTTTGGCAATACTTAAACGCTTCAGCGTGTGGGTTGATTTACCATATTGTTGAAATCAATATTAATATCGTTATTTGAAACACTTGTCAATCTTAGACTGGTTATTGTATAAAGTTCAATAGACAATTATTTCAGCGCTGACAAATTTGATTGTTTCTTAAAATTTATTATCCGATTAACAATACAAAATTGTACGCTGCCTATAACTTATAATATGTGTTCAATATACAATAGATAATTTACCATTGTTCTAACCACCGAGGAATAAAGGCAAACGAGTATTATGTTTGGAAATTCACAAAACTAAAAACTAAATAAACGAAATTAGGTAGAAATAAAATTACGAATGTTTTTTTAATCCGAAACTAAAATAATGTGTCCAAATTAATAAAAATATCATGGATAAGTTCAAATTTTCTGGTAGGCTTTTTTGCGGGTTATTTAGATTTAAAAATAGTAAAACTGTTATATAAAATTTCAAGATAAAAAGTGTATTGTAAATAATATTGTTTTATATAGTTAGTTTTTCGATATAAATACAAGTTACTGATATAATCTTTAATCAAATAAAATGAAACAAAATAAATTTTCTTGATACGCACGCTGTTCAAATATTGTATCATGTTGTATAGTGTATACCATCCATACTCTTTCTATCGTTTGTATGCCAGTTTGTGATTAATAATACAGTTTAAGATGGAGAGGTATTTGCATTATAGGTTATCTTTACAACGCAACTTCCATCCCGAAGAAATTACCGCACGATCTTGAATTTAAAATAGGACGCGTCCTCGAAGATTCTCGATTTAATTCCCCTCTCAACGCTCTGTGTTCCTGATCAATTTTCTTCGAGAACCACTCGAGAGACCCTCGGTTGAAAGTACCGGGAGATATGTATTCATCATTATTGACGTAGGTACCCACTGACAACCTCCCTTGACCGTCTATTGATATATTCCAGACCCCCTTTCGTTCGCTTTTGCGCCCAGGTTCCATTGAAGGGTTTACCGGGTCCTTATCATCAGATGTAAATAAGTCGAACCCTTCGATTTAATAGTGCCGCGCTTTATCCATCTCAGACTTCTCTTCTACTTCTCAGTCGAGTAAGTGGTCTGCGTTAGACAGTGTGAACGGTAACACATTTATATTAGTACTAATACGTTGCCTGATTATTATTTATGTTAATAAAACAATAAGTTAGTCAGGCTACATATATTCTAGGTGTGATAAGATAAAATATAAAAGACTGTTTTTAATTATAAATTGTAATTTTCAGATAGATATATTTGGTCTCCCCGTTAGCGTCGTCGGTAGCGTGCGCGCCTAGCAATCCGGAGAAAGCGGTTTCGATTTCCCACCTGTGTCGGATTTTAAAAATCTAAAAATGCAAGATTAGAAGCCCATTAGGTTGAGAAATTGTCTGACAAACAATTCTCATGAAGAATAATCTGTCAGGTCGTCTTCGCATTGCAGAAATCCATATACTCCACTTTCGGATTGTATATTTTCACAATGTGTAGATAGATCCATATGCTCCACGTTGGGAGCAAATATGCTATATAAAAATCTTTAAAAAACATTTATCTTTAGTAAAACTTATTGTCAATCTTAATTGGCATGATATTGGTTTAAATCGCCAGATTTATTATTATTATACATATTGAGATACATTTTTTTTACCGAGTCCGATCTGAAAATGGAGCATATAAATTTACACAGTATGAGTTTATGAAACTCCTCAATGAGAGATAATTTCTTTGTGGGAATTGGTGAGCAATTGCTCAACCCAATGGGCACCCAGTCTTGCAATTTGGATTATTTTTAAATACGTCCACGCTAACCTAGACAACATATATACCTGATATCAATATAATAATACAATACAACAAACGAGGTAACAACATTCAATAGATGTTTACTATTAGTTATATTATTACATACGATTGGTTTTATCCTCATAAAGTGATTCTTAGCTGATGTAAACATCCATAGTAATATATTCCTAGTAGGTTATTATAAAAATCACTTCGTTATAGAAGACGGAACCAAATCTAAATTATTAAATTAATCCTTATTATATAATTAAGCGTACTAACTAAATATAATTGCTTTGTAAATTAGGTATTCAAAGTCAATCCTGTGTGAGCCAAGCATTTGACAGTAAATGACAAAATTAACCTAATTTAGTTTGTTGCGTTTATTACTTATGAAGTGATTAGTCGTGATATGATGTGATTAGTCAAATAACCTTCATGGCATAGTTGTGAATGTTGTATGGATACGAGTATGCCTGCACTCAGCTCTGTGGGAGTTCTGTTTACTCAAACAAAATCCTTTTCAATCGTTCTATCGGATGATAATATGTTTTTCCCATCTCAAGGAAGATCCTTGAGGATTTTAGGACTCACTTATTATGTCGTCGTCAACAATTTCTCACATTGAATGTGCTTTAGATATATATTTCACCATATTCCCTCCGAAAATGGAATATATGGATCTCTACAATGTAAAGACATTTCTGGACAAATTATTATTCATGAGAATTTCTTGTCAGACAATTATTGGTCGATCCAGTGCGCAATCGGTCCTTAATTTTCGGATTTTTTAAAAACCCGGCAGACATGGGAATCGAACCCGTATTCCCCGAATTGCTAGGTGCGTACACCAACCTTTACGTAAACACATAAACACCTCTCCACATAAAGTTTATACGTTTAATGTATAAAAGCTTTTAGCTGCCGAAAAGTGTAAAACAACCAGTAAATAACGATCTATCATAAATTATTTAAACTAATAAAATTCAATAAGTTTTTAGTTAAAAACAATTTTTCATCTTTTCATCAACATTCAAAAATACTTTGTGTTACTGAAGTATTAATAAAAGCGAAAAAATGTTTACTTCCGTACGTAAATTTTACGAGGTTAACTTTGAGAAAATGTCTACCACGACTGACAAGGGACAACGCACTGCCTCCGAAGACATGAAATGTTTGCATAAAGAGTGAATGGAAGAAGAGATGAACGAAGCCCTCGTCTTTAACTTTGTCCATTTTTCTTACATTATTATGTGTTTAGAAATATTTAATGCTTTTTGAGTCAATAGAATTTTGATCGCAATCATTTTCGGCGCCCTCAATCTATTTATACCGTTTATAATCATTTTACAACGTTTTAAACTAATCAACATATTTAATCTATGGCTCTACATATAAACCCACATCAAGTCAGAATCAACAAATCTGATTGAATATTATATCATATATCGACTGTGAAAAGGAAAAAGGATGTAAACCCTCAGTTTCTTTAAAACAACCTTTTTTCGAGAATCACAATGTATACAACTTAAAACACATTCTGTCGAAATGATGTGTGCTGCAAAAACTGAATTAGTGCCTAAATTTAGCTTTTAAGTTTGAAAAAAATAACTTGTCAAATTTGCGACCAGGAAAAATGGACTTTTCTACGACATCAATTATATTGATTTTTCTAAAATAACGTATTATATTAATATCAGATTGTGTAAACAAATGGCCAGTTTTAGTCTTAACTTAAGGTTGTGTAAATTGAATATTTTGACTTTGGTATAAAAAATCATTAGGTAAACTTTTTTGTGCCTTCTGTAAAATTTGTTATGTGTGGGTTACGTTATGTTTCCTTTCTACAGTCGATATACAAAGCAAGATAACTTGGGCTTAGTCTATAAGCAGCAAGTTACATTAAAATATCCTCTTCATATTTGTCTGCAAATATTATACTCGGTATTGAAACAATTCAACTTCGAAAATAACATAAGTATACTTAAATATACTAGTATCGGGACTCCTGCAAAACAATCAAAGTGTCAGAACAAACAAAATACATAACCCTATTGTAACCACGCCACTTTATCTAACTTCGACTGTTTATCTTTCTCAAGTCGGTCACTAGGTTTGCGTTTGCTTCTCATGTTCACTGTATTATTATTGTATTGTGTATTTAGGCATTTATTGTTTCGTGGTCACTAGAACAAGCGAAGCCATGCAAATTCGTCGACATAGCAAATACGCACTTACTACAAATAACTGTTTTCTATCATGGCTCGATTCGTCAGATTTTAAGCATTGTTTTTTTTACCATTGCCCTCTTCGAATGTAGAACATTAAATATACCCACTATCGATCCATTCCGTATGTATATTCGGTTTTAATCAGACGCATTCTGGAACGTCGAGAAGATATCCATTATAATGCCGAGCACTCAAATGTGCTGAAAATAATATATTCATTAAAATAATAATTTTTGTTTTAGCAAAAATATAATAGGAGAGCATCACGTTCGCCGTATGATGCCGATTTTTTTCAATAGTAATGAAAATTCCCGTGAATCTTTTGGCAAATCTTCCCCATCTGGACACACTCGTGGACATTATTTGGAATTGATCGTGGAATATCCAAATATAGAGCATAAAAGACGTAAAGTGACAGATCGTTTTCCATACGAATTCATTTTCTAAAAATAAATATTTTTTACTGATGGTGCTCGATGGAAATTGATTTTAAATTCTAAATTATTTAAAACT
>JAGVSQ010002843.1:0-23316 GCA_022683975.1 Rhyacophila evoluta | reverse complement strand
CGCTAACAGTGATCTCACATATGAAAGTTTACCAGTTTTAAATAATTTAGAATTCTGATTTTATCAAAGAAGCGTTTACAATCCCTGTGCAATATTGCCCCAATAAATAAATAAGTATCAACTAAACTCCGTTCCAATTCGTGTTCGGGTGTTGATTTTATCACCACCTCAAAGATTGCATTACTAATTTTGTTTGTCTCGTCGATGATAAATCTTATTAAAATAAATCATTTATGATTAGTGCCAATGTATTTTTCATTCAAACTACGATATTTGTTCGTGTCGTTATTGCCACCGATTGTATTATACAAATGGGATATGCATTTTATTAAATAGTTGAGAAGGTAATATCAACGATATTGTTTTCAAGGTCATCGTCAATAAAAGTAAATTGAAAAAAACTCATTTTTCGCATTCAATATAAACATATAACTCAATATTAAAAGCATCAATATACTTCAATTATTTTGTAGGGATAATAATTTATAAATAATTCAATTTTCATTAAAATAAATAATATTCCGTCTGTTATCTACCATTATATAAATAATAAAGGTCATTCCATGTGAGGGGGCTACTTTCAAAAATTGTGTGACCTATATGACCTACATTTTTTTTATCATTTCACTAATATAACGCACATCTGTGAATTTTTAAAATACCAATTTCACTTCGAAAATGGAGCATATGTATCTAAGATGTCTGCTCTGAAAATGGGGTAAAATGGATCTCCGCAATGTAAAAACATATCATATTAGATTCTGTTTTACAAGAATTGGTTGTCAGACAACTGCTGAACCCAATGGGCATCCTGCTCTGTATTTTTTTTAAATCCGATAGGTGTATCAATCGAATCCATATTCCTAGATGTGAGGTGGGCACGCTAATCTCTTGGCTAGCGGGCAGAATATTTATTTATTTAAATACAATAAATATAAATATTAAAAAAAGAATTGCAATAATCAAATCAAAAATATGAATAAAAAAGACCATTTCTCACACGAAGCACAAATAATTATTGCTGCTAAAACTCGAGGAGAGTAGAAAAAACTGAAATGTTTTACAATATACTATTGAAAATTCATATATTGTTATAATTATAACATCTAAAATAATCAATCTAAGTTTGATGCACGTATTACGAGATTCGCTGTGGATAAATATAAATTAATTTTGATGCGCAGGCTTGAAAGAAATAATATTTAATGAATTAAGTATTTATGAAAATCTTTTTGTTTATTGAAATCTTTTTCTAGGTACGCTTGAGTAACAAAAATAATGCGGGAAATTCACGAATTGTCAAAATGAATTTAACTTAATTTTATTAATAGTTCAATGACATATGGAATGTAACGTTTTGTTATCTATATAAACATATCGACAGTGGAAAGGGAAAAGACGTAAGCCACACAGATTTTTTTTTAAAGAAGGTACAAAAAACGTCTTTTTAATGATTTTGCGTCAAAAGTATAATATTAAATAGAAAAAGCCCTAAAGTGTACGAAGACTAAAAATAGTATTTTTTTTAAACCACGTTTGCTCCCAACATGGAACATATGGATCTACACAGTGTGAAGATATCGACTGCGAAAGAAGAGTATATGGATCGTCACAATGTGAAGACGTTTTGACAGATTATTTTTCATGAGAACTGTTTGTCAGACAATTACTCAACCCAATGGACATCCAATCCTGCATTTTCGGATTTTAAAAATCCAACAGACGGAGAATCGAGCCCCCATTCCCCGGATTGCTAGGCGCGCTCGCTAACGGGGAGACATTTTATTTACTTGATATGATATTAAAACATTAAATGATTTAAGAAAAACTAGTGAAATTGATGTGACGGAAGTTGTTTTTTCCTGGTCGCAATTTTGATAGACTATCTTTTTTTCAAACTTTTCAACCCAAATTTAATTCGAACAAAAATTAGATACTAATTTGACATTTTCAGCTTGCATCGTTTGGATAGAACGTAAATTAAGTTATTGCGATTTTCGAAATTACGTCTTTTTTCCTTTGCACAGTCGTAATACAATTTAGTAGAAGTATATTAGTATGCATACTGTTACACAAATATATTAATAAAAATATGTTATTAGAGATTTTCTGTATTAATAATGTCAAAAATCTAACAATTTCTAGGAAGAATGATATATGTGACTTTCTTATATTCCTGGAAGTAGCACTCTCACTCCATTGAGCTGGTTGGTTGGCCTGTCGCCAGGGCCGCATTGGCAAGCTAGTCATCCGGATCATAAATCTCTACTTTATGACCTAAAATTGAATCCTACGCCCTATGTAAATATATCCAGAAATTTGCCGCATTACATTATCACAAAATATCAGTTGAAGATTTGTGGGTGGGAAAGCTACCAGCGTCGAACTATTTATTTTGTAATAAATCAAGAAAATTTAAGAAATATGCTATTCTATTATGAGAGTTTTATATTCACTCTTGTTTTTTTCCATCGTTTTACGATTATTAGAGAAATTTAAAACTCGCCATAACTTGGCTTTTTTATTTATATGTAACACTTAATAAAGTGAGCAGAATTAAAACCGCGTGTTATAAAAATAATAATAATGTTTGGTATGTGCTATGGCGACCAAAATTAAAACCCAGGCAAAGTAAATCTACGAAACTGTTCAGCATTATTAAAAACTTTCAACGCATCAACAAAATATTAATTAGTAACTACATTCATAAACAATTGTTAACAACTTAATTCAAATTTGAAATGCTGCACATTGGTGTCTTTTAAAATGAAACTTTTAAAACCAAAATGATAGATATATAGTTTTATTCAGCATATTACGTTTACGCAGATTTTAAAGCAACTAAATATTGAAAAAGCTTTGCAATGCTATTTGGTAGTTTGTTTAAACTATCAAGCGAATAAATAAAAAACTATTTCATATGGAGTGTATTTCATCGATATTTTTTTAAATCATCAATTTACAAATACCAATATCATATTATTTATATCTGAAATTAATAATTTTAGCTCTCTGTGGGCATACTATTTAATTATTTATATATACTATGTGTAATAAAATATTCGTGCTTATTTATTATAATTTAAATTTTGATTCGTGAAAACAATCAACGCATGTTTTTACGACATTCTCAGTCATGTCGTATGTGTTAACACCTGTTGAGTTAACCAAAATGCAACAACTAGTAAAAGCGACAGTATTTCTAATATAAATCAAAAGTGAGAAAATAGTTGTCTGCATTGTGTGATTTATTTTCTCTCAGCAAAAATTCTTTTCCAATTTCTAATATACAGTGCCATAGCATAGAGAAGAAAGACTCAAAATGCAATCAAATATTTTATAATTATGAATTACTTTACATTGTTTGTTTGATAACATGGTATTAATCTTGGTTTTTCTTTAATACGGTGTACAACGATAATATGTACCTTAAGTCACTTGGTAAATATTATGTAGCAACATCAAAATATTACGTATTTTATGATAGGATTATATTACAAATATTAGCACTGTGATTTTATTAATTCTTAATGGTTGGCTTCTTTTTCTGTATTAAATATTATATAAATACTTCTATAGTATCAAAATAGTATGAAATAATCGACTAATTTTATTCTTTTTTTTAGTTATTATATTAGTTTTAAACGCTGGAAGATATTTTTAAATCATATATAATACATACTAATATCACTTTAGATTGATTTTTTGACAAGCAGAAAGGAAATGGCATATTTAAACATATGTTAAAAGGACACTGCTTTCTGCGTCGGAATAAATAAAGAACCAACCTAGTTGAGAATAAGTCTAAGTAAGAGGACTGAGTTTGAAAGAAGATCGATTTTGAGTATTTTGATAGGGAAATATTTGGTATAGTGATCGATATTGTCGAGAAAGTTTGGAAAGCACCATAAACGGAAATCAGTTATTTATTAAATCCTTTTGGTACAGTTGTATAACAAGATGCATTCATTAAAAGGGTTAGAAAAGTTAAAACTAGGCAGTAAATTCATTTCTTTTGACAATCGGTATACTTATGACTATACTATAATAATATTTAACTAGAAAATTACAGTGTGCTTTGCAGTCAACAGTGAAATGTATCAGACTTCAATACTTTAAAACAGACGATAATGTCTATATAAATTAAATTTGAATTCTGAATTATTTAAAACTAAAACAATGGATGGGTTATATTTTCTTGATTTCATTTAAACGAAATATCGCCAAAAATATATACAAAATCGGTCTAAATAATTTATATTATTATTTGAATGTATTTTATCCATGCATATTTACAACGATTAACGAAAAAAAATGTAGTGCGTATTTAAAAGTAGTGAACAAAATTACTTCTGACTAGTTTTTTGTCTTATAATATAATTATACCACTACACACAACTAAAATCAATAGTGGTAATAAATAAAACATAATAATGGGACAAAGAAATTGGATAAGGTTATGACTATGACAGAGTTGTCAGATATGTTCATTAGACCATAATAATTGAATGCGTATGTAGGTTATGTAACCAAAAAGCGCTCATAAAGTGAATACATCGACTCCATGAACAGAGCTCTGCTAATTTGGCGTGCCAAGTTACAAGATAGGTTGCATAATATAGGCATAAAATTTATATAATGTTATTATTAATCAATATTTCTTGGTAGAGCCCTCGTCGAATGCTTATCAAACACATGGCGGTGGATATTGCAGAAGATAATGTCAATATTTCCACAAATATTATTTGAAATATTGCATAGCTAATAATGCACGACATTTTTATTAACTTGAATATCATTAATATTCTACGTAAATGAAATATGTATGTAGATAATGAAATTATCTATTACATTCTATACCGTCGTATATTTAATTGATTAATTGTTAGTTGATGGCGCTTCGTGTAAATCTGTTCAAAATTCACAATTACTTATCATTTATAAACATGTATAATGTATAGTTATTAGCAAGCCCAACAGCAATTAGTAAGTATATGAATTCAAATTATATGTTTAAAAATGGGGTGAAAATGAAGAGGATTCGAAAGAATACCATGATCGTAAACAGTAACGTTAATAATAGGAAACTTTACGAATTTCAATAATTTTGAATACAGATTTTAATAAATTGAGCTACCAAGATTTTAATATTTTCTGTGTAAGATCGAATAAAATTATGTATATGTAGAATACGCATCTTTTATTTTAACTTTTAAAAATATTTATTCATTTTCTCTGTATTTTATTTTTTATGATCACTATGTTGTGGCTTGTTGACTAAATTAATACAAGAAAATATTCTTATTTTAAAACGAGATCTTCTATCAATTATTTTAATTATTGTTTAATTGCTGTTAAACTATCAGTGTTATTAGTATACATGTCCATAGTCACTGTTTATCAAATAATAAACACTTTTACACCAGACCATCGATGAAAAACTGCTAATAGAAGTCGAAAGATTTGTTCTAATAGTGAAAATGGGAAAATAGATATAATTAAACAAAATAACATGTTATAAAGTAAGCATGGATTTTTCCGGATTTAAAACTAAAACCTTCTGATAACGTCATTCATATAAACACTGTATTTATACATTATTTTTTTAACAACATTATTTTTAATTGTTTTTTCATTTCGCTCATATTACAAACGTTAGATTATAATTTTTATATAAAGGGCGACACTACCGCCATTCAGATTTATCGATTCAGATGACACAGATTATATTAAGTATTCATATGGTCATTTAAGTTTATAATATATGATGTTATAGATTAAAATATGAATTTAAATAAATTTATTTGATAATTTCAAATGATCTCTTATAAATATAATATTATTTATACATACATGTCTTGTTTAGATAATAATCCGTCTTCACTTAATAACAAGAATAAATTCAAAGACTTATACCACACCTCCTTTATTACTGTATATAAAGTAATATTAAAAAATATGCGAGAGATGCCGGAGTAATTTTTCGAAGGCTTTTTTAGGCGTCCAGACGTCGGCGCCGGCGTCAGAGTGGAGACGACGCCCGAGAAGCTGGCGCCACGGATCCCTTTCCATCTGACATAGTCAGCCTTTACAGTGGAGAGCAAAGTAAAGTTAGTTGAGGCAGTACGCATTGCATATATCATTACAATTGTCGGATTCGGTTTTATCGGAGTTTTTATTTTATTACATCGGAGGCTTTTACGCGTGAAGGCGAGGAAATCAACGCTATGTTCAATGGCGTAGCAGTTGTTATTTAATGTTTAACTTAAATATTTTTTATAAAAATAAACATTCACTAAAAATATTTGTTGATGTAAAGTAATCTATATGAGAATTAACATGCACTTATTTTCAAAACAAATACTTATGCTGTAGACCGAATGTTGATTTTAAAAATAAATTAAATAAAATTAACGCAAGGATTTTTCAGCAAATCGATTATGCAATAAATCTGTAGAAAATATAAACATCTTAACGATTTTAAAGTAATGTTGACATGATATAAATTATTTTTTATATTAACTAGAAAAATATACATTAGGACACAGAGAAAGAATGTTTTGCTGCCATATCGTCTAAAGTTTGTCACGAAGAACATCTATATGTTTGTTTAATCTATCATTAACTACACTATTCAAATAGTTATGTATATAAAACATATATGTATAATATTTTGCTTATATAATTCATTTACTTTAATTATGTCTCCCCGGAAGCATAGTTGATAGTGTGCGTGCCTAGCAATCCGAGGAATGCGGGTTCGATTCCCCATAAAAATCCGAAAATGCAGGACTGGATGTCCGTTGGGTTGAGTAATTATCTGACAAAACAGTTCTTATGAAAAATAATCTGTCAATACGTCTTTACATTCTTCACACTGTGTAGATCCATATGCTCTACGTTGGGAGCAAACATGGTATTTAAGATATGTTTATACATGAAATGTTTAAAAATTGTGGCTGGACAACATTTATTTTGCAACGTGCGGCAAGCCTAAAAACAATCATTTAATTCATGTATTTAACTGTACAAAATATATTGTCAACCATACTTTGTTGTAAATTTTGTTTGGTATTATTTGCTGCTTGTAATAAAGACGCCCCTGGTTAAGAAAAAATACTAGATTGTCGCATTGTTATAGAATATACGTATACATTCGGGTATACACTACAATATTTTTATCCTGTTGCTATGCTGTATCATATTATTAACATATTTCTAGGCACATTGTAGAACATAATACACCATGTATAATAGCAGTCAGTTTTGTAAGAGATTTAGAAAATTGAACAGGCAGCGAAAGTCGCTTAAGCACTTGAGGGAAATGGGGTAAGTAGGCATTTCAGAAATAGGTCAAAATAAATCGATGACAGCAGTTTCTTAATAAAGGGGAAGAGATTTTCATTACCATTATCATACAAATAATGTAAAAGTGTTTTAGTGTGCTTGATTAATGCAAAACGTGAGCTTAAAGCGCGGTATAAATACCAACTCTGAGTCACACGTCAGTTATAATATTTCATCCGCATCGTGTTATAGCCTTATTATCATCAGCCAATTGTTGGATGACGGCTTTCTTAAGATTACCAATAAAATGTATTTACTCACATTATAATCTATCACAAGTTTTAAATTCTGCATTAGCTTGAAAAATTCTGTGTCATTTTCTTAATATAATCATTTGAACATAACAGTACATTTTGTCTTTCTAATTTTCATTATGAATATTGTCTTATTGTGTCTTTTATTTTAATCAAAGCAGACAAATATTTGCACATATCCTCCATTTCTCTTATTCGAAATCTCGTTGGTTACAATATTTTTAAGGAATTAATCGTGGTTTATTTTTATCATGAAACGTGTTAAAAAAAAATTGGAAAAGTAAATTTTGTTTCTGTATCAGTTTGGGATAAAAATGACGTACAACTAAGGCGGTTAGAATTAATATGATGAAGTATTTGGTATAATTAATGATATTTTTTTTGTTAAAGAGAAAACATATTTTTTAGTATCTTTCGCCATAAATTTTTGAGACTGTCGCGTTCACTGAAGCCGACAGTGAATGCCATACCAGCTGTACTTTAAATTCACAGCTATATAGAAGCAATTATTTACTGTTCTGTTACTATCTGTCCACTGTAAAAAGTAATGGGTATATTTTTATCGTGTTGGCCATTCATTCCACAGGTCACAGACTCGTAGGCGCCAATCCGCCCATAGAATCCAGCAAGTTTCCAGCCGGCGTCTCTGCCGCCCACCCTAGTCTGTTCGATACCATTCCACTCATCGATGTATGTTTACCACTATACCATTTAAACACCCTATTGATGGCTAATAATATACAAGAAGCTTCACATACCCACCCTAAAAAAGGCTTCTATAATAAAAATATTATATTTATTTTAAATATTTCAATGTTATCCCGTAAATGATACATAAAAATAATACGATAAAACATCATAAAATTTCATTAAAATAAAGCCAAAATAATATTCCATTTATCTGCCGTAGTAATATATCCATATTTAATGACAATACTTAACTAAGAAATGCGTTTAAAATTAAATGACTTCATTAAAAGATGCCAACGCTCATTCCGGAATACGGCGCTATGATAATTAGGTTAATTTACAAACACCATACGATTTATTATAATTGTCCACAACTTGCTAATTGCCGTAAATTTAAATAGCACTGTCAAGAAGAAATTATGTACAACATAATATTGCTTACTGTATTTCATTTGTGACATATCAATTGAGATAAATACATAGAAAACTAAATTATTACTTATACATATTTGAAATTAATTTAATTTCACGATTTTCAAAATAATGTTGACGGATTTATCAGTTACCAAATTCTGCAGGACGAGCATCTAATGTATTGCGATACTCTTGTTTTATTTTAAATACATTACGCAATAATACCTGTATTTATTTGTACATAACTAAACGTATTAAATGTATTCTAAGTATATTTTATTAAGTAATATCAAAAATATACTAGTATAAAATATCTAACCCATTTAAGCCTGACATCTCAATACAAACGAGCAGCATCGTTTTTTCGCTTATGTGGAAAAGCAACATAGAAGAGTTCCACAAATTTATATTCATGATGCACTCTAACAATGATTTATTTTAAAGCTATTGTGTTATTTTTTTAAAATTCTTTACTGATTTATTTTAAAGCTACATTGTTTTGAGAACGTTGAATATTTTAAAAAGTACGAAGTCTCTATATTTTGTATTTTCTTACTGTTTAACTATTAAAATAGTTTGGACATTTGGTATCAACAATTTTAGGCCAATAGTCAATAATTTCTTTATTTTTTTAGTACAGTAGTCTAGTATAGATTTGACTTGTAAAACAATATTATGGGGTTTTTACATGTATTAGTTAATATAGTATCGACTGATTTTCAATTTTACAGTATTTGTATACAAATTAAATAATATCTTGAATACCTCATTTAATGATAAATATTCTTTGGCGTGTTTTGAATTGTTGGAATATTGAATATATGAACAATATCATGACTCATATTAAATGTCTTTTTATGCCTTAAATGTCTTAAAAAAACAACAGTTAGTTTCACATTTTTTCATTTTACTAAGAACTATTGTGTAAATAATAAAAAAAGTTTTGTTATTATGTGAGCTTTTGTGAACAATATTAATTTTATTATCTATAAATAGATAAAGAAAGAACGTTAATCCATCAGATATGTCTGGATAAAATTCTTAAAATAGAAATGATGTTTTGTTCGGTAAACAAACATTGTTACTTATAAAAAATATATTAATTAACACTAAGTCGTTTATGGAAAGTCGTGGGAGTAGCCAATGTATTTTTGGTGCAGCTGAAATGCTTAAAGTACTAAAACTGTATTAATAGCATCGCGCCAATTATATTTTTAATTTGTCTCACTTTGAGGATAAATAAAATCACATATCAATATAATAAATGATTAAAGTGGTCGACGAAGGCAATTTTGTTTCAATTTTACAGTTAATACAGAGATAATACTTAATGCGAGAGAGATGGATTCTTTCCATAAAAATTAACGAAAACAGAAAAAGGCTTGGTTAAAATAGCGATCTTGCACACTTTAGTGAATGTCAATCATAAACAATTTTTTTCAGGATGTTCCTGTTACTTTTATGAATACGCAATACTATTAGAAGTATGCTATTTTAAATGACGGAAAAGGAAAAGAAGATTACTACTATTATAATTCACTACTAAGCGAAAACTTATATTATTGCTACCGCATTTCAATATCGTAAAGCGAACTAAATTTTTCATAATGCGTCAGGTTAGTTTGTAAAAATTATGTATGCTCGGGTATATAATAATATAATAGATTTTTTGAAGTATTGTTTGTAAAAATACGTATTATTTAACTTCATTATAATCGTATATACAATATTAATAGATTCGTTTAATAGCGGTCTTCCCTAAAACCAAAAGGTTAGCGTACGCGCTTTGGAGTCAAAGATTGCTAGTTAAAATCCTACAGCTGCAAGCTTTTAAAAATTAAAAGTACTGGATAATCAATACGTTTGAAAAATGTCCGACTGTTAATTTTCGTAAAATATCTACCAAAAGTTTGACAATACGGAAATCCTTGCACTCTAATTCTGAAATGGTCTTCTTCATTCACACTTTTGACATCCATATACTACACTTTCAGAACAAACATGATACAAACATTTTTATGGTCTCAAAATTTAAAATCTAAAATTATTGTTTTAATTTTCTGTTAACACATGCGTATGACTACGCTGAAAGTGTTCGCCATTATCATATCATCTTCGTTAAACCAGCGGAGATTGTTGTTTTTCTCATAAATCGATACAATAGTTTTGAAAGAGAATGTCAACATCACCATTTTTTTTATTTTGATGGGTTTTCGAACATAATATTGAATAGAGCTTGTTGTATACCCATATAAGTGTGATTTGTTAGATTAGTTTACCGTCTGGGTCTACGTGGCGTAGCACGCGCGTGGTGACGTCAATGGTTGTTTTTCCATTACATTACATTTGACAGGCTCTTTTGATCGTTCACGCGTTGGACCTATATCAGAGATTGAAAAACTGCGGTCCGAATATTGAAAACCCCATTAAATTAAAATCGTCAAGCTACGATAATTTTGCGTAATTATTATTCAAAAAATAATCTCAGCACATGTTTTCAATTACTAAATCCAGTGACAAGAGCTGAGTATTGAGAATTTTTTATCATTATATTTATCTTAGATTAAACTAATTACTTCGTGGAACCCAATTCGAAAAATCCGAGTAAATTTATTAGTTTTCACGACAATCATTCCGATAGTAAAACCATTATAATTATAATAGTAAACGACAGGGTCATATTTATGTCAAAATTAAAAAAAAAACTATTTATGAAACTAGTAAAGATATGAAATATCATTTCATTCGACACTTCAATCTATTTAAAATGGAATTATCCTTAAGTATTGTGTGTTCTGAAATAGATAATTTAAGAGTTCGATGATATTTAAAATTTATCTCAATATTAAAAAAAAAATTAAAAAAGGAGAAGGTAAGAATTATTTTGATTCAGCTCTATTAGATTTTTTAAAATATAATTCGATAAATTTTTAACGCGTGTGACATCAAATGAAATATAATTTTCTTACATTTTTGTTAAGTGACATCCAATATTTTGAAATCTCATTATGTCAATTAATGTGACCTCCATAGACTAAATTGATATCATCTGGAGAGTTTTTTCATTACAAGCGAGAATAACATTTATTATTATGATAAGAATTTTCGATAATCATTATCATGTGGCTAAAATGGCTAGACGCTGCACGCGGCTTTCAGTAATTTGGTGACCATAGAGAAGTGGAAAAGTGCTTTCAAAGAATTAAATCGAATGAACCTGGCAGGGGGTAACCATATATAGGAAGTAAAGTAAGGAACGCCAGTAAAACACACTTATCCAACACTGTATATATTTCAGTAAAATTTGTAACGGTAATCGATAGTATGTTATCTGTTGTATGTTTAACCACTCACTGATTATAAAATTTGTGGTGTAAATTATTTCTACTCTACCAAAAGTTATGTACGACAGATGTCACTTGCTAGTATATTCATTGATCCAATTTATTTCAGTAAAAATCATTTGTTTTGTATCTTTCTAAAATCGATTACCTATGAATGTCTTAACTATAAAAAAATATTCAAAACATAATATCTTCGTGGTTTATATAACAGATTTTATTATGTGTTCATTAAGAGAAAGTCATTTAAACAAGCCAAAATATTTCGATTTATTCATTACACTGGACATGGCCCGATGATATGCTGTGGATTTCCTTCTCTCAAACCGTTTTGTAAAGCCAATCATATTTTGGTATCCTAGAGAGCCTTTTAATATTATACTGTGGGAGCCTGTTAAGTCCTATCCATAAAATACGAGAG
Source organism: Rhyacophila evoluta (assembly GCA_022683975.1). Lineage (NCBI taxonomy): Eukaryota > Metazoa > Arthropoda > Insecta > Trichoptera > Rhyacophilidae > Rhyacophila > Rhyacophila evoluta. Next base: position 10,849 of record JAGVSQ010002843.1, on the reverse strand, counting down.
TACTGACCAGAGATTTTTGAAGGCACAATAGAGTATCAATATGCTTCAATTATAAAGCAGGTATTGAAAAAAAGGAGGACTCAGGATTGATAGTACTAAAAGCCCAAATGGTAAAAAATATTTAGAGCACTTAAAAATGATTTTTTGTGTGTATTAATACTATTTTTTATACTATGTTCGCTCCGAAATTGGAGCATATGGATCTACACAGTGTGAAGATGCCCGCTGCAAAAGTGTAGTATATAGATATCCGTAATGTGAAGATATGCCATAAAAAATATTTTTTACGAGAATTGCTCAACTCAATGGGCATCCAGTCCTGCATTTTTTGATTATTTAAAATTCTTCAGATGTGGGAATCAAACCCGCATTTTTCGAGGCGCAAACGTTAATCTTTACGCTACCGGAGAGAAAGAATTCGAGTAGTTTAATCATTTTCTATTTAAACAATCTTTTTCAATATTTTTATACGATGTGTGCACTTGATAATTAGCATTGAAGGAAGAAAACAGCATTTATTATTTTAGAGATCAACTTTTTTTAATATATCTAAAGATGATATTATAAATATGATAAAATACAAAGTTTGGACGCCTCTGGTATTCTGTTATGCGTGAATTGACGTGCAGTGAGATATTTCTATTCGAATGCACATATTAAGCAATTTGACGGGACAAAGTGAGCTTGTTATACGTAACAATAAATATTAATAAACAGTCTCTGGGTACATTGCACATAGGCAGGTATGTATGATAAACATATTGCGTGTTATGTTAAAGATGATTGACGTCATTTTGTGTTTGACCTTCAAAACGAACGATTTTTAAAATATGCTTACACTATCTATCACGAAAAAAAGGTTGCAAAAATGCTCATATCGTTGCCGCGGAGTGAAAAGTCACCAGCTGGCATTTTTGGTAAAAATGAGTTAGATACTAAATTTATAATTTTGATTTTTCCATGCATCCATGGGTAAAGTTATTCACAGAAATTTAAACTAAATGAAACCAATACTGCGAATAATCACAAAATATTTATTTTTATATACCTAGGCAATTGCCACATTTGATGATGCTTTTATCGTATTGACTATTTTTAATATTAATGATTGCATTCGATAATTTTTAAAATAGACAATTATTTATTTAAAACAGTCAGTGACTTTTCGCTCCATGACAATATCTTTTGTATAAAAAATACTATAGAGATTTCTCTTGGCTTTCAATAGATAAAAATAATATTATTATAAAGCAATATCATATCATATGGTATTATTAATAATTGATTGTGTATTTTGTGCTGGGAACTTTATTATATTCAAAACCCTGATGAAGAAAATGATTCAATCTCTTTTAATATATTTCAGAGATTAACCTGATTTAGTTCAGAGTTATTTGTGATTAATTATTAAGAATAAAAATAGCGAATAAGATAGATAAACTTTGCGGTAAAGAGACGTAATCCGTTCAAATGGAGTATAATGGAGTTAATTTTAGAGCTATAGAAATATGGTAAATTTCTAAGTGCTAATACACTAATGATAATTTTCCTCGAAATCGAAGCGACGCATTAGTGTCTTAATCAGCAGAACAAATATCTGTTTAGTCATCTTAATGACGTGCATCCTTAGTTTCCGCCGCGCCGAAGGACGCTGGAGCGTCGCGACGGCGGTGACGTCATCAGGCAAATAATAACCGGCGTCGGGCACACGTACGGAGGACGACGTTCAAAAGTGGCGCCAACCAGGCGTCGCCTCGTCGTATGATTACTGCCAAGATGCGACTCTCAGTTATTTGTTGTACCAGAAAAAAGTATACTGCTAATGTAATAAACATGTATAAAACTATTTTTCGAAGATAATATATTTAAAAAATTATAAAAATATTAGTTATCTCAAATATAAATTATATTTTTTGTTAGAAATATGAAATTATGATATTATTAAATTAATAGTAATAAAAATCTTTTCAGTCACATATATATATGTTTGTTAAAATGGATTTATACAGTAATTAGAATATGACTATCAAAAATAACCATTGAAGAATTTTTACATTCAATAAATTTATTCATATATTATATGAGAGGTGAATTTCCATAGTGAAATTATTCCACCATGCCAAAATATTAAAGAGAGTATTTTTGCATCAAAGAATTATATAGCATATGTTTTTTCATTTTTGTTTGATGCTTTACACGCTATATGGTTATTTAATACAAATATATTTGTTCAAAATCTTCTCCAAAAGAGAATTTAAAAATTTTGGAATAGATTCATAAGTTCACTTTGGAAATACACCCCTCAAATATTATATTAGTATATTGTGTCGTCATCCAAAATAAAATAGTAAAATCTCTTACACAATTATATGTTATATATATCTACAAACACCTTTCGTGTTTTAATATATTAAGTATGTAAATATGTGTTTTTTTTTTCTATAAGATTAAAAAAATCAAATGATAAATTATTGTACTATTGACTTGCTCGTGTAGTATATGGCTATTAAACTTTTATGAAAAAATGCATTTTGTCACTCCTTGAAGACATAATATTCATATTAATTTAAGAACAATAGTATATAGTTTCAATAGATATGCTCGTTTATTATAATTTTCAAGTAATATCAAATCTCATCTGTTAAGTTATAAGTTTTTCTTATTAAAATACAGAAAGGTATCTTAAGGCTGCACTACAATTTGTGTTGTATTTTCTTAAATTTCATTTTTTCCTTCCTTTACTTGTTTATTCGTTATAATTAAAATAAAATAAATTTTGGCTTTTTATGCAAGTGTTATATTAACATGATATATGGTGAATTTTGAAAATTTTATTGATAAAGACAGTAAATTCATTTGAAACGTTTTAGGAATCATGAATTTATAAAAGAGAATGAGCTCACGAGAAAATTGAGGTGATTTGAATAAAAATATTTTAAATTTATGTTTATACTATGGAAGTTCTCCATTTATACTTAATATACAATTCTAAATTATTTAAAACTGGTAAACTTCCATATGTTATAATATACAATATTTTGCTAATATACAATAATTTAAATGGTAAGATTTTCTTGAACCTTTTTCGAGTATTTTCATTATTAATTCGAAGAGCGTATGTGCATGGGAAATTCAATTTCGACCAGTCTCAATTAATTTCACTATACATACAATTTACTCGTGATAAGTAAAATATAAAAATCGCTTATAATGCATTCGTATTTGCAGAGTTTAAGCATTCTGGAAATACCACCCATTAGTAACTATTGCATGCAAGACGCTTAGTCAGTTGTTTTTCTAAATATTGAATGAGTCGGCTGAGAAGGGCAACTTTGATCAATTATATTATTGTAGTTAGTACTCTTGTGAAATAAGATATATGCAAAATTCGGAGAAAGATTTTAAATAATTCAATAAATCGATTATAGCATTGAAATAGCTGCCTTAAAATAACTCATTTCAAAATTGAATAGAGAATGATAAAACGTTTTCAGCGATTTGCATAGGTATTGGTTTATAACTTGAGTATCTTAACAATATTGTCAAGCAAAACTCAAAATTCATATCCGATGATCACCGTATTAAAATAAAACATATGCATATGCACATTTTTCAAAAGGTTTTCGTATTTATTACGTGATATTTATTAAGTGATAAATATTAAAGTTTGAATAAAATTGTAAATATGTGCCTAACATTTTCGGTCAGTAGATCATGGCAAAATTATCAAAAAAAAAAAAAATAACATAAGAAATATTTATAGGACAAATAAAATAGAATATCTCAAGATCAGTACACTATTTGCAGATTTAGCATAAATACAAATTTATATTATAATTCAAAATGTTCACAATATATAAACTAACGTTAATATTTGGACGACTACAATATTTAAATAATTTAACTTTTAAACTGAGATAAAAAGCGTTCACACGAAAAAGCTTTATAGCAATTATATTATTTTTTTAATACCATATTCGCTCCCGAAGTGGAGCATATGGATCCACACAGTATGAAGAAATCCACTCCGAAAGTGGAGTATATGGATCTCCGCAATGTGTAGAGGTCTTGACAGATTATTTTTCACGAGAATTGTTTATCAGACAATTACTCCACCCAATAGGCATCCAGTCTTGCATTTTCAGATTTTTTAAATTTGACCAGATGGGGAATCAAGCTCGCATTACCCGAATTGCTAGGCGTGCACGCTACCAACTACGCTGACCGGGGAGACAAATTACTCCAGAGTTATATTGATTCGTAATATTAAAACAATTTAATCTACTATGAATAACGATTCTAAATACATTTCTAAAACTGCGTCATCGATACAGTGTTGTATTATATACGTTTACTATTTATACATAAAGAAATTTGTGTTTTCAATGCAACAGAAAGCTTACGTGAAATTTAAAATACATTAACTCTACTTTTGATTGGATTATTAACCAAAATTTTTTTTTTTCGTTTCTTATTGTTTCAACAGAGCTATATCAACTGAAATGGTAACTCACAACATACTCAACAAAATTTTATCATATTGTATTATTTTTATAAATTCGAATACGGTAAAAAATATTTTTATAAAGTATTGTGTTACATTGACTATCGTTGTCAATATTGTAGTAACCAATAAATACATCAGTCGATTTTTTGGTTTAAGTCATTCTATAAAATATAGTTTTATTTTTTTTGCAATTTATTGTATCATTGCTACATTTTGTGATAACACATCATTTGTACACGTTTTATGAATATATCTGTTATCATAAAAATGTTCCAATGGTAATAGAAATTACAAATAATATAATGCTTATTGCAGTTAAATCATTTTGTTGTAGTGAACGGTTTCTTATTCTTTTTATACTAACTAATTGAAACGTTACAAGATAAACAAATTCTAATTTGAAACCGTCGGAAATAATCGTAGTGATTTCAATTTTTATTTTTCTTCTTATAGTATGTTAGCTCCCAAAATGGAGCATATTGATCTACACAGAGTGAAGACATCCACACGAAAGTAGATTTTATGAATCTCCGCAATGCGAAGACGTCTTGACAGATCGTTTTTACGAGAATTATTTATAATACAATTCCTCAACCCAATGAGCATCCGATCCTGCATTTTTGGATTTAAATAAAAACCGACAGATGTGAAAATTGAACTGAAAATAAGCCTTCGTGGGATTTTTTTTTGTGTTAAATTATTATAAGACCGGGTCTTATAGTCCGGAAAGCACGGTATTCAATAAATGAAAATTTTTATCTGGAGATTTCAGAATATACTCACTACTTTTCATTGAAAACCGTATGATAGTGAATATATTTTTTTATTAAAATTTATTAACCGCTGTCATGTAGCTTCTGGCATGTTTTTTTAATAGTATGGAAAAAAATTCTTCAAGATTTTATTTGTAGTTAAATTCAAAAAAATACATTTATATTTAAATTAATGTTTCATTACTGATATCATTATTTAACTGGTATGGAAAGTCTCCCCAGTAGCGCAGAGGTTAGCGTACGCGCCTAGCAATCCGGGGAACGCATGTTAGATTCCCCATATGTCAGAGTTTTAATCCAAAAATGCAAGACTGGTTTCCCATTGACTTGAGTAATTGTATGACAAATAATTTTCGTGAAAAATAAACTGTCAAGAGTCTTCACATTGCTGAGACCATATACTCCACTTTTGGAGTGGATATCGTCACACTGTGTAGATCCATATGCTCCACTTTGGGAGTGAATATGGTATTAAACAACATGGCATATAGTAATCCTGTCTCCTGTGTAAATATAATTAAGTCTCCCCGGTAACGTAGTTGGTAGCGTACGCGCCTGGCAATCCGGGGAATGCGGGTTCGATTCCCCATCTGTCGGATTTGTAAAATCCAAAAATACAGAACTGGATGCCCATTGGGTTAAGTAATTGTCTGACAAACAATTCTCGTGAAAAATAATCTGTCAAGACGTCTTCACACTGCGGAGATCCATATACTCCATTGTCGGAGTGGATATCTTCACACTGTGTAGATCCATATGCTCCATGTAGGGAGTGAACACGGTACATATATATGTATGTATAATAATTAAATAAATTTTGCGATTGTATTTTCATTTTATTTAGACATATCTTCTTTTTGTGTCAAATATAATAAACAAGATCTTTGAAAATATGTTTGACTAAGATTTTTTGCAACGGTTTCCATTCATTCAACTTATATGACTACTCCCTAGTTTTGTTCATACATAAAATACATCAACGTGCTATGTTTATTTAATATATGTTTCTTAATAAATTAATCGCATATAATAATTAATAATTCTTCTAATTCCTATCTCTAGTACTGGTAAGAAGCTGACAATTCTCTCAAATATCTTAATAATATCACGCCGCACAAATTAAGTGAAATATCCAAACCCAAATGCTACTTAAATTTAGTGGTTGTGCAAGAACTGGTTCAATTGATATGATTATGTCTGATTGGAGAAAAATTATTCTACTATTAAATTTTAGGTATTGAAAGTATTTATGTGTTATCTGAAAAAATCAGAGAGTAATATATATGCATGTAAAAAACGGTAATACTTTATCGGCGCTAAGTAGAGAGCCGTCGAAGTTTCCACGTAACCTTTCGCAATTTCTAGAAATATTGTTGATGTTCCCATTGATCAACACGCATATTTCACATAAAATATAATATAGACGAGTGTACGTATATATTTTATTGTGATACCGATTTCTAATATACGACCGCTTCCAAAACGAACGGGGAAAATGCTGCGAAAAAGCAAGCCACGTCGATAGTGGATCCGCTGTCATTCAGGGCGCCGGTGCGTGACGTCATGCCTCCGCCATCTTGCGACACGTCACAGCCGCCATGTTTACTACGTCACAAGGCTATAAACGGGATCGAAGGATAGGGGTGGCAGAGAGGGAGGTTTATGGCGCTCGCTGAGCTTATGCCATTGAGGTGTGTTGACCGGGGATGGTGTTTCTGCAATTGTAACAATACTCGACGGGATTGAGGTGCTCGCAGCTTATTGGATCCGAGCGCCATCCGTCAATAGTTTTATGTTGCGATTTGTTTTATTAAATATAAACAATGCGTCATACCGTACATATTGTGTTAACTCTGTACACATTGACATTGTTATGTTGAGCTCTTATATCGACCCTATCAAGTTTCATTAATTTGAATAACAAAAATTGCCTTACGCATAATAAAACAGATAAATGAATTTAAGTTATAAACATTTTTAAATAGTTTTACCGACATAATTGGTACGAAATATCAAAACGTATATTATTACTGCTATGCTATAGTGGTGTAGTGGCGAATTAGTAGCAACGTTAGAGACGACTAGATTGGACTTTGCAGATGCTTACGGAATTAAAAATATGAAATGATTGGTTAACAGCCAATACAAATATACGTCAATCAGTAACTAATGATACGTTTTAACATTGTGAAGATCCATATAATTTTTTGAGCGGTAGAATGGTGGAATAATTACTAGGCGTGAATAGGTTCCACTAGGAAAGTGTTAATATATAAAGAAGATTTTCTTTTTTTTCACATACTAACAACGTACGACAGATACGTTATTTTATGTTTAGCTTTAATTTTTGACATTTCCCAACTACTTAAATTTTCAAATATGATTATAAACACTATAAATGTTTTCAAGGAATATAACGTAAAAAGACAAAATGCCTAAAATTGCCGAGTTTCAGCATATTTAAATTTAATTCTAAATAGATATTATTAGGTTTCGAGAGAAGACTTAAACAAAATACGACTTGAAGCATTTTTTTTATAGAGATAAATCCATTTTATGTGCTATAACTCCAAATATTATGATATTTGTATAGTTATTTTGATAAACATGCTTCTTTGTTAAAGATACAAATATTATTTGAATTTTATTATTACTTATTGTTCATCAGTTCAAGTGTTTTCGTTGAGAATTTTATCAATTCTTACAAAATATTACTTAACTTAAATCAACAAAATAAAATAATTGTTATAATGTCGTTATATTTGAATCTCAATAACCAACTTCAGCTGTTTTTTTATAAGTTGTAGCATTTTTAAATACCCATAAAGAAATATGCAATGAATTTAATAATAGTAGTGTACTTTATATACTTTATTATAACTATACGTGCTTATCGCTGGCTGATTATCAAGTTAGCTAAAAAATGATAGTTAATACATGAATTCCTTAAAACAAAGAAAAATTGCATACATCAATACCTCGCTTTACGGCCTATACACGTTCCATAAAGCAAAAAGCCGTATTACGAATCAATTATTTTAAAACAAACAACCTCAACCTCACGTACAAACTCAATTGGATCTATTCCATATTTTTTATAAAGTAATATAGTTTTTGGTACATAAGCATTTATTCTTTTTATTTCCTATACAAATGCTTAAATAAAACTAAATTAAAAAGATAAACATATAAATTAAAAAACAAAAGAAATCATATGCATATATGTAAACATATAGTAAAAAAACATGAAAGAAAATGTTTAAAAACTGTTTTAATCTGATAAGAAATATTAACATAAAAAATCAATGAGCTGTAATGTGCTGTCATCATCATTTTGATGACGATGTTGTACCAAACATTTCTCATATTTTCGTGAGGCGAAACGTGGCAGTGTCACCTAAAGGTAGAAGGTGAGACTAAACTGGAATATCGTTGCTAACAGTACAGCATTTATTTGGCCGTATAACGAAACATTGTGGGCCGTAAATCGAAAAATTTCTATAGACCGCTATAACGAGTTGCCGTATAGAAATGTATAAATGTATTGATGCATTTGTTTTAAATTGCTAAGTGCTAGTTAAAACTAAGCTCAAAAATAAATAAACTTTCATAGGCTAGATGCTAAAAGAAATACGTATGGTTTTCGAATAATCGTAAAAACATTGTGTTTCAGTCAGTCATGGATTCCTAAAAATAGAAAAAATGAAAGTGAGTTTTGAAGAGAGTAAAATCACGCGATAATTTTCCTTACAATCGAAACGAGGCATCGATCCAATAAACCCTGGGCGTATTAATTTCGGCTCGTATTTTTTCACTAATAGTGCTTAATTTAATAATAAGTTCATTTAGGAATGTTAAGTTTTTATAATACAACAACTTCAGCCCAAAAAATAGATTGAAAAACGTTACTGTATCATCCATGCAATTGTACTTTACATATAATTGTTGTAAAATTAATATAGCTGACAAAATATTCGTAAAGAATTGAAAGTTCAAAATTCGGAAAATGGTTCGAAGAATTCGTATGAAATTTTGAAGAATAAAGCCAAGATGTTAATATAAATTTATAAGAATTAGAAGTTTTTGATTTTTGTAGAAGAATACAAAATAATGCCGGAGAAGTAGTGACATATGAAAAAAATGTACCGCGGCAAGAAATGGATGAAGTGAAAAATATGTCAATGTCGTCATTTAAGAGATTTGATTAAAAGAGTGGTAGACTCTAAAAGTGCAAAAAAAACTTAATTCTTTTCTTAAAACTTCATTGGCTTTGTGCCGTTTCTTAATGGGTCATTTTTATATGATAGACCTTCGATTTCAACGGACATAACCTCACCCGCATTAGTCCGTTATATCGATGTTCTACTGTAATTCATAACTTCTGTAAGTAATATACAAAAAAATCAATAATTTTATAAGTTATGCTATAAAGGTGTACATGCTATGGTTAACCTTTGGAGAAAAATCGTTTATAATTTGGCATCTCGTGTCCGACATTTTTTCATAAAATTAGCCGTGAATTTATTTAAATATTGACACTTCATAATTTTATAACTACCAAAAAATATTTTTTCTTTTACTTATTCTAAAATTGAAAACACTACATATTTTTTTTCTCCAGTAAATTTGAAGAAATGCGAAAATAAATACGAGGTATCAATTAATGAGTATCGACATGTGAGTTATTTGTGTTTGATGAAAAACTGCAGCCTATTTTTATGTATTATTTTCTTTAAGTAAGTGTAAACATAACAACGTATTGTGTGAAAATGTAAAATTATATAAACATAATCTAATTTAAATTATTTGTTTTTGATATTTAATAAATGTATTGCAAACAAATCTATCAAAACGTCGTTAAAAATCAATTGTGAAATCAATACAAAATAGATTCCAAATTTATATACATTATGCATACACCGGTTTTTAAATGTCAATCACGACTATTCCAGGAATAAATGAATCTAGCTTCAAAATAATGACACATTCCTTAGTCACTGACAGTCATAGTCACTACGTCTATGGTTAATTGAAATTGATTGAAATAATATTATTGCTTCAATATTCAATTACAAAGCATTTTATTGTACATAAAGTGCCTTGCAAAATTAATCATTGTATTTTAAAAATATTATGAAACGCAAAATTGGCTACAAAATACTTCCATATACCGATAAATATTATAAATAATTAAGGTTCCCGAGTGAACTTATTCTACTATGCCAAAATGTATGAGGGAAGGTTTTAAACTAGTATGTTTTGTATAAAACAACCATTTAGCATGCAAACCAGTAAAAAAATCAATTTCAAAAATATTGAACACAAAAGTAAACATATCATGTGTTTATTTTATGTAAAAAATACGTGTTTAATTATTTTTTGTTTTAACACTTGGCCTGCGATAACCGTAATATTACGTTATCGTGTACTCCAGCGGTTATCTGCCAGACTCGGAACGTTTTGTGCCTCATATTTTAAATATTTTGACAGCCAACTGTAGTCAGATACTCTTATTACATTTTTATAAGAAAATCAGAAAACTTTCTCGCTCTATACTTCGTAAATGTCG
>JAGVSQ010002842.1:0-23318 GCA_022683975.1 Rhyacophila evoluta | reverse complement strand
AAGTTCATGCGTTATACGTTTATATGACTCCTATTCCTTCAATGTTCGTTCACAAAGCTGCAAATATGTGTAGAAAATTCACACGGAGGATGCCCCAGACTTGTTTGTTTTGACGTACAGTTCGCCGCCATGTTGGATTTTCTGACGTTCAATAACATATATAATTGACTTTTTAACCTGAACATTTTGGTTGTTATGAATTAGCTTTAGCATAGATATAAATTAATTTGATTTAAATGTCATTATAGATAAATGGCCAAAGACAGTGTCTGGGTTACCAAGTACAGCTGGCACAACAGCCAGCGTTGCGTTTATTAGACGAGGGAAAATATATATAGGACATGTTGGTGATTCCGCCATCGTATTAGGATATCAAGTAGATGGTAAGTTATCATCTCTTTTTATTATATAATTTAATTTTTTTTAGCTCACAAGGTAACTTTGGTAAAGTTAAGGTAGTTAAAATTAATAATTAAAAATTTGCAATCTCTATTCGAATATCGAATGAATTGAAAGAAAAGATTTTTTTAAATCTTTGCATATCCAGGTATGCGCACAAACTTTTTGCGTGATTATATGTTAACACATAGTAAATATGATATTTCATTGATTTATATGATTTTTTAAAAATATGGTATTTGATAATATTAAAAAGTATTTCACGACTTTATATGAATATTAAAGCTTTGATTCTCTATGCGCACCTGTACAATAGAATGAAGTTGTTCTCGTATAACGTCTTATATACGTCAGAGACACATCATGAGGCGCGGTTGCTCTGTTATTTCTTGCCTTGTACGTGCTCCTGGTATTTAATACAATTATATGCTAATTTCAACACAAATACACAAAATAAAGACATACATAATGACAACACATTATTTAAAAGCATATTTGACTTTAAAGTGATCAATTCACTATTGAAATGGCTTAAAAAGGCAAATTCCATGCAGTAACACTGCATTACACCATGGCTGCAAGAGGAATTTTTTAAGATGGTATGCGAAAGGTTATAGGAGATTGTTGTGTCTAATGAAATTTAAAGCTATTGATTTTAATTAAAACTGGTTGTTTTTTCAGGCCAAGAAGATTGGTGTGCTAAGCCACTTACATTGGACCACAAACCAGAATCACCTCTAGAGATGCTCAGGATAAACTCAAGTGGAGGAAAGGTGGGTTGTTTTTTCAGTATTTTATCATTTATTGATGGTACTTTCGCTAACCGAGAAAATAACTTGTCTTCCTTAGGGAGGCTCCGGTTGGTTGTGCTTTACGCTGCTTTATCACAAAATACTATTTGAGTAGCATTGGCTACATGGTTGTATTAGGGTTCATTAATAGGTATCTCGAATCGGTTTTAAATATGTTACCAAATGACACATAGTCTAATTTAACACCAATGGATCAATGTAAATCATTCATTGGTTATTTTATTCTTATTGAAAAAAAAATATGTAGTATTCCCTCAGACAATTTATGTCATATATTTGAAAGAACTAGGAAGACATGAAGTAACAGAGCAACTGCAGTTCTTCTAATGAGTCTTTCTATTTCAATGTCAAGTGTTGACAATTTGTTCAAAAGTATCAGAGTATGTGGATGCTCACAGTTGAACTTATTTTACCATATTCAAAACAAGTGTACTCTATATGTTTATTTGAATTGCGCAGGTGATAGCGAAAGCTGGGGTCCCCCGTGTTGTTTGGAACAGACCAGTGATAAGTCCTCAGGGAGTCCGTTGTGACGAGATTCCCTTCTTGGCTGTGGCCCGCAGCCTTGGAGATCTGTGGAGCTACAACATGCAGAATGATGAATTTGTTGTTAGTCCAGATCCAGACGTGGGGGTTTTGGCTATCGACCCTAGCAAATTCAGGTGAAAATAAAATTATTATTGTTGACTAGTCACTTCACATTCACTCTATTTACAATCTGATAATACCTTTATAATTTTTTTCTTTGTATTTTGCCTGTTGAGTGGAAAATATTTTTTATCCAAGAAAGGTATATATTGAATTATTGTCAACAGATGTCTGATATTCGGTACTGACGGTTTGTGGAATATGGTGTCTGCTCGAATGGCCGTGCAGTTAGTCCAAGTAGCCGAACGACACAATGAGAAAGCTGTTCCTGGAGCACCCCCGCCTGACTCCTGGCTCAATCCCTCTAAGATACTGGTTGACAGTGCCCTGCAAAGGTAATGCGTTACTTTATATTGACAACCTTTTTAGTACTCTTGCATTATTTTCACAATAATACTGGGAATACATTCTGATACAAATGCAACAGTATAATAGAAAAAAATATGATATGTTTCTTTTATGAACCATGCCTCTTCCTCGAATGTGAAATTCTAAGGATCTTTTCATGATAATGTTTGATGCTTGCAAAATTTCATAATTGTTTCAATTTATGAAATCTGTGTTACTCATATGTTGTTACTCTAAATACATGTTGATGCTAATGTTCCTTCTGCATGGTATAATTGAGTTGAAATATGGTTTAGGTGGTCAAGCACAAAGATGCGAGCTGATAACACTTCGGTGTTGACTCTGATGATGGATCCTCCTGGTCCTCCTAAGACCAAAGCCCAGCATCCTAGCAACCCCATTTCTAACGCTCCTCCGGCTCAACAGGACACTGCTGCAGCTGTCGGTAAGACATTTTTTTATTAACATACTATGATGATGGTTTGGGAACTTGTAACGCTATTAATACAATTGGTCAAGTGTGAATAGGAATATAGGACTGGCGACACCCACAAGTAAAGATACTTGCATCAGCTATTCTGTACAAAAATTTGAGGAACTTTGGAAAGAAATGAAGTAAAATAAATTCATTATTGGTTGATATTCTTGACAGTGACATTTGATTTGATTCTGAATAGGAGATTTTATAAAAGTAGATGACAGATATTTCTGAGATTTTGTCTTATTCCTTGTATGTGTGTGCTTACTTTGAACGGAACTTGTTAGATGTGATAATTTGAAATGATAATTAGCTTTAGATGAACACAATACTCGTACTGGAAATTCTGTATGTTCGCTTTGTTTAAAAGTATTATGATTGTTTCAGATACAAAGGAAGATATAGAAAACTGCCCCTCGCCGTCACCATGCTCTGCGTCGGATGGATGTTCAGCCTCTCCGATGCAGCAGGCAGCTCACCAGGATAAAGTCAGCGTTCCACCAGAAAACTGCCCATCCAGAGGTCTGTCGATACTGACCCGATTCCCCGATTCGAAGCCAGAAGCTTTACAGCCAACGCCCACACTCCCATCTCCGGGTACACCCCAGTTCCATGGATACATGTCTAACGAAGAAGATAGTGACCTGCCTATTTCCAATTACGGAAACCCGGCCGAATCATACTTCATTGCTCGTCTTCTAAATAAGAAACAAATTAAGAATACGTTGCAGAATGTGTACGAAGAGATTGCAGCTGCTGAATCGTCACCTCCAGAAACTGCAGGAGATACTCCTGTCAATAACAACAATGAAGATGACCCACCGTATAAGAAGAATAAGATTGTATTGCAACGACCGAGGCCTGTTGAAAGGTCTTCTACAGCTAATGATAATGAGCATGTCGATTCAGAAAGTGCTACTGAATCTTCGTCCATCCAAGATGAAGAAAACTCTGACGATACTGAAGATAAGTCTTTGGATAAGACAGTCGAGTCTATCCAAATTAATGAAGTTTCATCAAGTTCACCCGTTGATGCTCCTGTGCATAAAGTTAAGAACTCTCGTTCTAAGGCAATGCCTATCAAAAGGAATTCGCTTTCACCAACACCTGTTGCGCGTATTCTACGATCTAATGATACTCCTGTTGCCCCGCCTAGGCCTCATACTAGATTTGCGAATAAACAAAAGCCAGTTTCTAGACCATTATCGCAAAACGGAAAAGGAAAGCAGATTGAATCAAAGGTTCCTGTGCCGGTTCACATTGATAAAGAAGTGCCATCTGTTTCTAGAGTTATTGTTTTAAACAGACCAAAGGCTCCGCCTCCACCAGCTTCTGTGCCAACAACTGTCGAGTGTCCTCCAAAATTGAAGTCAGTACGTGCTGCTGTCGTGCCTCCAATTTTGGTCATACCGGATATCAAAAGCAAGCAACCGGAGAAAGGGGAAGTGAAGTCCAAAGCTTTGCCTGGTCAGGACGGAAATGGTGCCAGGCTGACCAGATCGAGAGATTCACAGTTCACAGCACCGCCGAAACTTCCTCCCAAATGTCGAGAGACAATTGCACTTCCTAAAAAGATTCCGACAGTTGCGGAACCGGCAGTATTGAAGCAGTCGATTGTTCCGCGTGATGTGAAGACTTCTGATTCCACTGTGAGGCTCTCTGCAGTCCCTCGGCTTGCTGGCGACGCCCATCCTGGGGGAGGGAGTCCTCGTCGCAGTGGAACGACATTTCTTAGAAGGCGGCGCCGTGAATCCGCCGCCGATAATACTACAGAGGGCTCCAAGGAAAATGTCATGACACCTATCGCAGTTATCACCCCCAAGACTGCAAAAAGACGTTGTAGCGGCGATCCCGCCGATGGCCTCGAACCCAAAGAGAAAAGAAGAACACGGCTGGATGATAGGCGACAATTTATTAGTTTGGCAGAAGAGACAGTGGAAGAACAGCATCAAGATGTTACTTCAACCCAAAACCCAAAAGTTGCAGCTTATCTTCTTGGTATCATAGTCACAACAGCAACAGGATGCGAAACGGAGCAGGTGAATCGTCGCAGTCTCAGAAATGAACCCGAAGGCTCATCTGCATCTCCCAAGACACGTAGGAGGAGAATTAAAAAAGATGATGTCCCAGGAATGGCCACTGATGAAACAGGAGAAGTTCATTCTACCACAATCAACATTGAAAATGATCCTAAAGCGAATCCGGGACTTGTTTCTCGGACTTTACGATCACGTCATGATATACCGCATGTAGTTAATGAAAGGAAATCAGATGAAAATGGAGCCGATAAGAGAGCTCTGAGGTCAGCTGATTGCGCAGTGTCTGAGAGAGAAGATGATGGTACGCCTTCTAAAGAGTCCCGTCCTGTTTTGCGATCTAGGAATAGTGTCGGTGTACCTGCTTCCAAAATGGCCGCGCGACGCCGCACTCCTTTGACCCCTGCCCGGCACGGCCTGCGGAGGAGACTCACCAAGTGATCCGTGTCACAACTGTCACGAGAGCCATGCAAACAGAATCGGAAACATACCAAAGCTCTGTACATTTTGTAAAAAAAAGATATGACAGCCGACATGAACAAGTTTAACCTGTGACGGCTGCTCACTATATTATTGCAACACGTCGTTTCACGTTTGGCGAGATAATCAGGGTATTTAAAGCGTACGTATGGAAAAAGTGTGACGGAAATTGTTGAACATTTTGTGATAAATATACTGAAAAAATGTACAAATCAAAGTCTTAAAAGAATTAAGATTACTGGATAAATTCTTACGATGATGCCTTACGTTTTCTCTTTATAATATTGCAATCCTGAGAGAGTGCCGCCGTTCTTTCGTTTTCTTTTGACTCCCGTTTCGTAAACTATATTCTTTCATTTTGTAAATGTGACCTATTTAACGAGTGTCATTGTAACGTGCGGCAGCAGAAAAAAAGGAATTTATTTAAATGTGTCTTGTGACAAGTGTCAAAATAATATAATTATTAATCTTTGTACCTTGTGCGTGGATATCGGTGGGGAGAGAGAAATTTTATTTTATTTTCGTATCGACAAATGTGTGACGAAGAAGAGAAATAATATTTTAACAATCTTGACAAAACTGCTAATAAGAGAGACTCAATATTTTTACATATTACGGAAGACATTTCAAATGTTTTGTCGTGTATCTATTTTTTCAGAGAATGCTTTGCCAATAATATATATTTTTTTTCTTATTTAATTTGATAATTATCGCTATTCTTAAAAGTGTTTACCATAATATGTTTTTATTGTAATCGCTTATTTAAAATTCACAACTTATGAAAAGGTGGTGTACTGATATTATATCACAAAAAAACTGAGACAAATTTTTTCTTCTTGAATAATTAAATTTTATTAAAATCGAAATGATTTTTTAATTAAATTTTCACTTTGTCTTTAACACAAATTTTGGTCTGCATGTTTTAAAAGGGACCAATCCAATGCAGTGAAATCACAATACATATTTTGTCTAGATTTTATATCAATTTTTTTTAGCTTCTTTATGGTTAAGATTATTTGCAATGTAATGTATGAAATTCTGCAATTAGTTTTTCATATGCTATTGGATTTCTATATGATATTTGATATCATTTCAATTATTAAAATATTCAAAGTCCTCTCCATTGTCTAACCTATTCTGTTGACACTTTGGATTATCTGACCTTAGATGGAATTGAATATATAAATAATTACATTTTTACTCTGACTAGCCAAAAGTGGAAATAATGTATGTAGTTCGATTTCTATATATTCATACAAATTTTAAAGTTAGCTATTTTCATTTACTGCTCTGAGTACTATCCAAACCCAAAGTTCCACATTGTCTAATCCATTTGCAATCCGATTTAGTTTGGATAAACAAGACTTGACTCCAAAGTAATAAATATTTATTTACATTCGGTAATATAATACACGTGCAGCAATGAAATGGGTCTTTTTTATGGCAATTATCAGTCACTACCGAAAAATACAATTCACTTATAATGTGTTGTTTTAGGGTATTTGTTAGTCTTATAGAAAGGCTTTCAAAGTCTTTAGTGATTATATGAACTACCTGTTTTTTTTAATGTCTTAATATGTAATACTTATTTGTTATTTTGAGTAAGGTTGCATGCGTACAGGAGCATCGTTTCCGACGCACGTTTTGAATGTACCGCTGGTTGAATGAAACCAAAGGCTAATAATTATTTGACTTGCTTTCTTTTTAATTACCATTAGGCCACTGTGGGATGATGGTTGTTATTTTATCTTTATGAATATTTTGCCACAATGCAGTTAATTGGTTGAATATACAGCAGACTTGTGTTGAATTGGAATTTTACCTGATGGTGATAAAGACCATAAAGTCTCCTGGTCAAGTGCACAACTTTCCTTAAGCTATCTCTATTTTGATCTTTTCTCCAATAATACACCTTAACCTATGAATATTTTTTTGAATATATCTATTTCTGTTGTGTGACTCGGGAGCCAACACATATTGAAGCTCTTTTGAAGTTCTGGAAAATTGGAGAACTAACATCTAATTTGTTTCAAATATTGTATAATAACGTATGTAACGAATAGGGCTCACCATTCGTGCCAAAGTGTCACTCCTGGTTTTTATATACTGGTCCAAGTATTTATGGAAGTATTTCATTTTAGAATCCTCGAGTGGCCGATTTCTAAGCATCTATTAAGGTTCATGCACCATGTCCATAGATATGAATCAAGTTACGAATATTCCTCAGAACTTTTTTTCATGTTCGTCAAGAAGTGCTTATGACGTTGAGCGTTATTGTAGTTGATATTTTTGTAACATTTGTAACTAAATTTTCAATTTTTGAAGCTGCTTATCAGTTAAATAAAAGTCTACTGTATGTTCATACTGAAAAATCTCAATTTGAAATCGGTATTCTGACCACTAAAAAGTTGTGTACGTATTATATGCTTAATGTACGTTATCAGAAGGGCTAAATCAAGTGTGCATGACATGTTCAAGATATTGTACCTAAAATAAATCAAAACGTCAACATTTTTATTTAACGGTAAAAAGGTTTTACGGTACAAAATGCGCAATGATGTGCTCTTTTTATTTCATCGATGATATTTGGTTTGTAATATACATTTATGTATATACATATCTTGGATACCCGTTTGATGTAAAAATTTTGTAATGTTTTTGAAGGGTTCCATCTATTAAGTGGCATCTAGCTTGTTGCGTTTTTTTAAATATATTTTTATCACATCGATTATTATTTTTGTATTTAAATGTAAGCGACACCAGGCCTCAAAATGGCCACACGCCGCCGGCAATAATTCCAGCGTATCCTAAATTACGAGCTGTTCTTTTTTATCTTTTATCGAGCCCTTTTTCTGGTAACACTGTGATCATTTCTCTAGTCCTTAGGAAGTTTTTCTTCAGTATTATACTAAATCGTCACCTTCACACTGCAATTGAAGGTAAATAGTACATTCATTACAATTATAATCACAGCTTGTGGTCTATAATATATTAGTCAGTATTGAATTATCTTTGTAATATCTGCATTCAAATTGACAGAATTGTTTTGTAATTTAAAGTCAATTATTTTAAACCCAATTTTTTCAATATTATGTGTAATTTTTTTACAGTAAAAGTTAATCTCAATATTTAAAGTTGTATGCATTTCGTAATCTTCTCACTTGGGTACTTAATGCTACGAACTGATGTTTTATTATATTCAAAGGCATTGTATATTGTGGAATTAATCTTTATGATACTAATTTTATTCAAATTCATTCATCATATGACTTCGTCCTTTCCTAGAGCTGACTATAAGGTTTGGCTTAGCTAAGCGTAGCTTGATCAGGGTTGGAACAGGGGCAGACTTGAAGAACTAGAAATAAGAAGACTCCTTTCTTGTTCAGTTAATAACAATTCGGTCGTTATAGAAAAAAGAGGCTTGTAATTATTTTAATATAATATTTAAGTAAATGCTCATTTGGAATTATTGCCAGGTGTGATTTTAAGGAATAGAATTGTTTTGTATATTTTATCGGGTAAATGTTGGAGGGTATGTTCACCACGGACCAATTATAAATCAATTTGTGTGTTATTAATTAATGGACTATTATTAACTTAGCTTGTTGTTTACGATTAGGTGTTTGCATTTGTATTAATTATTTAGTGCCATCTGTTATTTTCATTGTCAAACGTCGCATAGAACCGGCATTACGAAAAGAAAAGTTGCTAGTTGTTTTTCCAACCGTTGAGCGCTGATTTCCTTATACCGCTTGTTTATGTCTTCGTAACATATTATCTATGCTCTTTTTTCTTTTATATTTAATTGTGTTTGAATTGAATGCTTATGTCGATGATCTGTATGAATTAAATTTGATCTGCATCATAAAGTAATATTTATTTCACTAATATGACATTATATCAATTTTACATTGCTTTTAATATTATAAAAATTAAACAAATATAAGAATATAAACATTACAAAATCGCAATCTTGACCATGATCAGTTATATCTTTGAGAAGATACAAGTAAGTCAATCGAATTGATGGTTTCAAATGCCTTGCATACAGCCTTGTCTTCATTGCTTAAAATTATAGCCGTTACAAATATAATAAATATTTATTGATTTATCGTTATAAATTATTGAATGCCAATTAATAATAACAAAATATATTAATTAAAAATTATTTTCGTCTACTTGCAGAATTTTATCCCGAAATATGATGAAGACCTTGGTTTAGATCAAGATAAATCGCATATTAGACGTTATAAATCAAAGTATAATTGCAATGTCCACGGTGATTGGAACATCAGTTACGAAGTCGTAAGATTGCTTTTTTCAGACACACGTTAAACACGGAACAAACGTTGCCTGAATTTCATTATCCGTTACTTCAATGATGTGCTGAAATACAGTTACGAGATTGCCACAGCTTTGCGCTGTAATTATCTTACTTATATTCGGACGGTGCAGTTCTGCTCTGGTTTATAATAATTATTCTTCCTTCCCATTTGCCTTATAGGAAACATTAGTAAAAAATATTTAATATTTAATCACAAAATAACAATATATTTATATGAAAAATGTAATAATTTGTATAACTAGTACCTCAAATTTATATAATATCCCATATAACAGATGTCTATATTATGCATGTTCAAAATGTTTAAAGGAACAAAAAGTATATTATATTACGAAGTAAGTTGTAACACTTAATCCAAATTCAGCACTTTTCCTTACCAAAATATATAATATTTGTAATATCAGCACGTCATAATTTCACGAGCAACTTTTTTATATATTAGAAACAATTATTTTTAAATTCAATCTAAATATCTTTTTTAACGTGTTTAAAGCACCGTTTTTTCTTATTAAAAACATTTAATGTTAATTTATCGTGTGAGTGATAACCTCATTCCTATAGGAATTGATTTATATATAAACTTGTAGTGAAATTTGTAAAACTCCATTTTTCACAATGAAATATAATATTTTTCTCTACAAAGTGGATAAATCTTAGAAATATCCAAATCCGTCGTATGTTGAACCAAATACAACTTATTCTATTTAATTGTAAACTGCGACCAAATAAATACTGAATCACTTGAATGGTTATGATAATATTGCAGTATTTTTACTGCAAAGTAATTTAACTACAATATGTTGAATAAATAAAAGTGGCAAGTAAAGATTTTTATAGTTTTGACATTGTGCTATCGGTCGATGACTCAGGGCAGTATTTAATGCCACCGTTTTATAATATTAAAAAATACGGTGAAATTTTGCAAGGTCATAATTGATAGCATGGTCGATTTATTACTATTTCATTGTGAATACACGAGCATAATAGAGTGTTTGGGCTGGTAAAAATGTCTTTTGGAGTCTTGAATAGTTTATATATATATATAAAAATATATTTTAATTGGTTTTTAGAAATTTGTAAAATTATTATTTAAGTGTATGCGGATACGTATCTAGCTCATATAGCCATGGTTCCGTGAAAAAAAAAAATTAACATTAAAAATTATGCAGAGCAAGATGCAAACATGGTCTGATTAAATGTGCCTCATGTTACCAAAATCGATTAAAGATGATTGTTTTTTTTGTGTTAATTGCTTATAAATAAACAATTTATGAAGTAACATTTAATTAATAATTATTATTAAAAACAAGGATCAAATTCTTCATAATTCGTAAGGATTTGACATGAATGAATTGTAATAATATTAACAATTATTAAAAATGAATCAATATAGTTCTATTAGATTTTAAACAGATGATAATATAAATTTCATTAGTATTTTAAGGTGGTTTTATTATTATGTATGACTAATGTGTAACGATTTGTTTTAAAACTTATTACCAAATGCGACTAAACTCTCGATTTTCGAACAATCATCGCCTCATTCAAATTTTAAATTTCAAATACCATCAAACTTTAAAATTTGGTCACGCAACATTGAACTTATGAAACTTGAATACAAAACGTGAATCGCCATATGTTCCTAAAAGTATGATGGAAGTCATAAAACTGTCTTTGACATTGTTGTGGCAAATAATCATTTCCGCTTCAGGTTGGATAACATGGAGAATATTTTCACCGACTATTTACAGGTTGTCAAACATTCACTCAAAAACGATTCAGATTATTGCATCCACATATATATGGAAAACATGTGAATTGTAATGTAGAAACGGGTTTTGAAAACATAGTATGTAATTAAAATCGTGGATTATATGGAATTGCAAATTTGCAAAAAACAACAAAGACTTGCTTCTTAATGGTGACAACTTCATAGTCAGTAATTAATTATATGGAAGCTTGGAAAAGATCTTTTTTATGTATATTTCGATTAGAGGATGCCCAATTGGTTGAGTGTTTGGCTGACAACCTGTCTTGGTGGAAAATAAGTTATGGATAAATCCTCACGTTATGGAGATCCACATGTTCACTATGCCAGTGGGAATGGTTCGTTTCAAAGTCAGTTTTGTAAGAATGTCTTTAAAATGATTTGTCGAATTCAGAATCAAACACTTTTCTAACTATATGTGTAATGAATAGACGTAGAAATTTACTTTATCAGAAATGCCAATCGGGAAAAATTTCATAAAGCATTTTTCAGACAATGTCTTCTGTCAATCGTTATCTTAAAGTAAATTTCGTAATATTTTCCATATTGTATTTTTAACTTACAGAATCCAAACAAATAAAATATTTATATTTCAATATATTACAAAAATGATAATTCTTATATGAAATTACTTTCAAATTTATTAGGTCGCCTCTAGATACGCTGATTCGCATGATTATCAAAGGAGATAGGACCCAATAAATAAAACATAGACCTTTCAATATAGTGTTGCCTGTATTCAAAACTTCCCCACATTAAAATGTTCAACAAATTATTGGCACTTTTAGGGTTATCGAAACCAAATATCTGTCATTGTTTACATATGAGAATATTTTGATTAATTACACTATTTTGTGGAAGAGTTTTTAATTTGTAACACGTTTCATGCATGTGTTTTGACGATTAAATATTATAATTTATATACATCTTGAAATCTACGCAGGCGTACTTTGGGTTAAAACTGGTTTGTGGCCAATTATAACGTGGTTAATACATGGATCGTTTGGCTAGATATTTTTATAAATATTCTTTCCTATCGATGAATGTTTAAAAGAAGTATTAATATTATAATGAACGGTAAATAAATCTTCAAAAAATTAAAGAAATGTTTAAAAGTTGAGTGTTCAGTTTAAAATATTTTTATGAGAAATGGTTCGTAACCATTCATTTAATTTACTGGATTTATATCAATCATACAAATACATGAAAATATAACTTTCCATGTAGCTGCTCGACTATTCGTCCATGATTGGTCAGCCTAAAATACACAGATTGTATACCGCTTTCACGAATATTGGTTCATAGTTTGTATTGTAAGGTGCCTTGCATATATAAAATAGTTGTATCTATCAGATAGTTCTTAACCCAGAGTACCTTGTATTATTAACTATCCAAAATTTTAAAACAATGTTTTTTGTAACGTTTTAATTTTTAATTTTAACTGTTTTATGTAATGAATTTTAACGATGTCCAAAACTGACGATATACCAATACACATTGTCATATTAAAATCTAATTCATTATCTCACTTAGAATATTGCAATGAATAAATAATTTTGTCCACTGACTTCACGAGAAGTTCAAATAATTGATTTACCGAAGATATTTTTAATGTACATTATAACTTGATGCTTTTAAAATATATGTTTACACTCATCACATTTTAAGTACAAATACGGATTCCATTTTTTATTTGTTCAGAAATGTTTTATTGTTGACTTGCCAAAGAAATAGAAAGATTTTTTTATAATCAGTCAGAGGCAATGATGAACACAGAATGACGTGGAGGAACAAGTGTTTGTCGCAAATTTTATTTTTTTGATTGAAATAAAAGGTTTTTCATGAATTAAATATGCATTCGTTTTATTTTTATACCCGTGTCCTTGTCAGTGTATAACATGATTAGTCTCTTCTAGTATGTTGCTTTCAATATATTGCCTCGCATATGCACGTATAGAAATATGGTGTGTGATGGATTGGATGCAAGAAAATGGGAAAACCTTACAGATTGGAGGAGCTTACTCCAGGTGTGCGTCCAGGTTTCCCAAGCTGCAGGGCCATGAAAGAAGAAGAAAAGAAACACACTAATAATTAAAACTCGCTTTTATTTATTTATATTAAAATGTGCATTTTTATTACAATCAAACTTACAGGAATGACTTTAGTATTTTGACCATAATAATAAATTTATTTCTAATATTTTACTCTCATCACTACCGGAATATTAATTATAATTCTGAGGTTAAAAATAATTTCATTATTAATTTTATAATTTATAATTTTAGTAATGCAAACAATCAATTAATAGATTTGAAAGAGCTGGTAAATAAATTTAAATACAATCGAAGCATTTGAAAAACAATGATAGAAATATTTGGGGTTTGGGCAGTGTCAATTTTTTTATAAATCCATGTTGACAATCAAGATCGCTACCAAAAATATGACAAAATTTAAATGGTTTCTATCACAAATTTGTTTGGACTCAATTCATTAATTTGAACATGAAATATTTCATTTTAAAAATGTTTTGAGCAGTTTTTATAGAATCTAACAGTGAAAGAATTGATGTATTGATATACAATAGTTTGGTAAAATATTGATTTTGAAAACAATTTTTATTTAAAATTACTTAAGAAGTATTATATGTTTTTTTACGATATCTTAAAAATCTTTTAGATATGAATATATAGTTGATTCTCGATTTACCGTAGCAGATGATAAAGATATTTTTTGAAAAATTGATTTAATGTTTAATTAAAAATGAAATTTAAGTTGTAGTCTTATAAAATATCACACAAACTGATAGTGTATCATTATTATTGATTCAATAACCTAGAGTGGGCTATGGCTTCCTGTCTCGTCTCCTATGCCATATTTGGTTGCTAGACATTAATTTTTGGCTACTTCTTCTTTAAGCATAACCTAATGAACACAGCCTTCCAATCACCACTGACGGGGCTGTGTATTTCTGACAATTTAAATGATAACATGAGATAAATTATCTGTTGAAGTTTAGTTATAAATGTAATATTTGATGATAATAAATGTATAATGTAAAAATATGCCATATCAAAAACTAATTATCGATCCGTTATGTGTTAAGTTTTTATTAGTTAAAGCTTCATCGATGAGCCAATGGTATGCATGCATACTTCGGTGATGGAGATTGAAGTTTGAAATCCTGCAGTCACATAAAGATCTTAACAAAATGCACGATTGGATGCCCGATATGAAGATTGAACGGCTGGCTGAAATTTAATTACTATGAAAATTAAGACATATCACATTATGGAGACTACACTCTGTTTGAATTTCGGACCAGACTTGGTTAAAAAATATCTCTGTTTAATATATCAATTTTGCAGTTTTCCTAAATAAAATAAAAATTATTCATAATTGAAATTGAAATCGTAATTATACACAGTGAAAGTAATACAAAATAATTCTCCTAAAACATACTGTCAAGTTGATTAAATGACATGTGAAATTATTGATTATGTCAAATGTTTATTTTGTCTTTTTTAAATCACACATTGATTTTCCATATGTTAACACCGTGTTATTAAATCGAGAACCAACCAAATTCTTTCATATGTTAACATAATTAGTTTACAATATATAGCCTTAAATATATGTTATTCGCTGTAGATCTCATTTCACAGTATCTCTATAAATATATATGTGTTTATATTGTTATAATAGTTTCATTATTTACACAATAATTATTTGATAATTAATTTTATTATAAACGCAATCTCTCTACATATTTTAAATGCATTTCTTAATTGAGGCACATAACTTACTCATGAAGGGCACTTTGTATAGATTATTTATTATAATATTCAATATTAATTTTTTATTACAAAATTTGAAACAAATTGTCATTGACAGAGAAATAAAAAATAAAATTACTCTCTTCAATTATGATGTGTCATTTCAAGGACAGTTGTAGAATTTAGATATTCATGAAACTCAGAGTTTTTGCTGCAAAAAATAAGTGGTATAATATTTATAATCTTCACGCCGCATTACAGAAAAATTGAAACTTGAAATTCATTTTTTAAAAACTTAATCACCCAAACTACTGTGTTTCTTTCTATGAAGGGAGAAAAAATAAAGAAAATTTTTCATTTCGGTTTCTAAATACATTCATACCCCGTCAAACAATATTACATAACCCGATTCCATCATTTCTTCTATTGACAAATCAATATAATTTACGCGTTATTAAAAATTGGAATTAATATATATTTTGATTGATTAAATACATATTAAATATTAATGAATGACTATGAATTCATCTAATTCTGTTTCTTCAGGATTAATATTTGCAGCTTATAAACAAGAAAGATTGTATTAACTATTTGAAATTCTGTCTTAAGATGTTTTTTCTTTTGTTTTTTTTTTAAATCAAATTTAAACATTCCATAATAACAAGTTCTCTTTTACACAAAAGGTGATTCTTTTTAATATCAATGTTACCAAATTAAAGATTTTAGTAGGATTTCAAGCTATTACTTTCATTCAGATGGTCGCTGAAGGTTCTACATCTTCAAGAATTCACTAAAACCATTAATACAAAATTAAGATGTCGTTCGTTCGAAATTTTGACTTATTGAGAGTACATATTGATACAATATGAAGGGCGATGGCTGTGTTTATTATTTACTCTTTTATCATTTTTTTAAAATGGGATCTTTTAGATAAAAGCATTTTTCCATATTGTAAACCATGAAATTTTATTTTCCAATGTCTCAAGGTATTACATGTCAATGAATTGATGGATTGTGAGGTGTTAAAAAATTGTAATATGTATTGAAGGGGTATGAATGTGTGTATTTATACTAACATGAAATTTTTTTGTTTGAAACAGAGTTATTATAAATTTAAAAATTGAATAGGGTTGGGAATGCTTCATACTGAATTTTAAGAGTTCATTTATTTTTATATTTAATAATTCAAAAATAATAATTTGACGAACAATCAGATAGGAATTATTCGTAAAATATTCATTAAAATTATTAATCAGATTATCACAGAGGTTAGCCATTATTGACAATAAATATTATAATTGGGATAACATGGGTTATAATATATTATAAAAGTGCATTGAAAATACATTATTTTATATATCTAGCATAATATTTAATGTGAAATTGAAGACATTGTCATATATGTATTGTTAGACACCAATATATTACAAACGAATTCTTACAAATTTCATGTAAATTAGAGCCACTGAATATACACACTCAAATCCCGTTATAACAAAACTCGTGGGACCACCCATTTTGTTTCGTTATACTGAAAATTTCATTATTTGAGAAGTCGTTATAGCGGGATTTGATTTCTATTATACAAAATGACAAGAATAATTCATTGCGTTATTTTTTTAAATTCCTTGCTTAAATTTATTTATAACTAAAAAGTAAATCGGTCTGTTTGTATTTTGAGAAATTTTAGAAATGGAAAAGTCATAGTGTTTTTGTTGTGCTAGCAATTTACATCTTCATTCTACATAGTGATGTCCATGCTCTCTCTTTCTAGAGAGAACATGACGAGGCATATAATTCATTTCATATAATATTAATGCAGTGATTTCATCTGTGATACATGCTAATGATACAAATGGATTTAATCCAAATATAAAATTGTCATTACTGATGAGCTTTTATATTGAGAAATAATTTAGTTCCTTTTCAACCGAATGTGTTCATATGCGAAGAGTATGGATCCATGCAGCACACAAGAATTTCTTGTTCCTTGTCAATCACTTCGCCTTCTTTTAGGTCATGCCAGTATCTTTCAACTCCACTAATCTCAGTCTATGGATGGTATCTGCTAGTTTCCCAAAATTAATAACTTGAATGTTCATATTTAATAAAGAAAAATCAACTATACGGGCTTTTCCATTTAGAAACTGCTATATTTCTTCATCCAATATGTGAGAATTTGAAATACTCTTTAAAGCGTCAGTGATCACATTGATTGGTGTGTATAATTACTATATGTTGAAACTCTGTTATAATCGAGACGAAAGATCTTGTTGCTTGTCATAAATCACCAGTGGTTCTCAAAAACTAAATCGTTTTATTTTTATAAAAATGATGGTATAATGCCTGAGAAGTCCTATAAATGACTGAATCAAACTGACTAGAGAAAGTTTTCTCTTTTAACCAGTACACAGAGACACTCATGGACATGACAAACATCTTTTAATTTACTACAAAAGTAATCACATGTACATTATGTGATTTAATAAAAGTTGTCTCTTTCCATAATATATGTAGATATATCGATGTGAAGGAAGCATGTAGGGAATCCACAATACTATCTTAAATATAAATAAATAAATGATCACCAATGTATAAAGAAAATAAACAACGCAATAGGTGTTACAATTCATTTGCCTTCCATTCATCTATTAAAATTGTACACATTTATTTAATATTAGAGTAACCACTCCGAAAAAATCATAGATTAATACTTTTGACAGTATTCTATAATATTTAGAATTTTTGACAGTATATTGTGTAAATGTTAACAGTATATAAGTCTATACTGTATGAAAGTATGTTTTATCTTAATAATAATGGATCTTTAGTTTCATTTAAAGCACTAGAATATATTTATCAACATAATTGTTATTTAATATTATATTTTATGTAATCTAAAATAGCAATCAATTGCACTAATTAGTGTAATAATATATTTTAATAGTAATAATTTATACAAATAGAAACATTCATCGTATTTTTATAAGGCAGTACATTTTTACAAGTGTGGTCATTAAGAAAAATTAAAACAATGATTTTTAGTTTTACAAAAAAATGACTACATAAAAAAATAAAAATGTGTCAAAAGCACCAATAACCTATGTAATATTATTAATATGTACTCACAGAATGCTATTTTACATAAATAATAGTGCTTGTATACATAGTTTTAAGAAAACGATTTATCAAAAAAATGATAAATGTTTGTTGAAGTCAACATTATTGTTTCAAGAAATAATGCCCTTTTTGTGTATTTTTATATTTTACAGATTGCTTGATTAAAAATATAATATAGTTTTTAAACTGTTTTAAAAATGACATTAGAAAATTTTAATTTTTGTTAATATATTAGTAAAAAAATATTATTATATATTGAAATAATGACACATTCCTTTTAATGTAACGTAGGTCAAACTCACATATAATTTAGATCTCAATAAAAATGTAGTTTTGTCACCACATCTGTTATCAAGCATATGGAGTATATGAATCTCCACAACATTATTTAATTTTGATATATTAATTGCTTAATAAGGACCGATTGAGAGTTTAGGTTTTCAATCCAAATACACATACAGTGAAGTTAATTTTTATGCAGCTACACGATTCGATCCTGCGATATCTGATATAATTCAAAAGCATACATATATTCACATACAAAAACAATTGTTATTATTTCAATTATAACATTTGTTAAGATTTTATTGTAAACAGAATTTTATTAATAAAAATTATATTTCAACCATTATGGTAAAGATTACAATCATTATAGAATTTTTACTATCAAAAGATTTGCCACTTAAATTTTAACAATATCAGGCATTGTTCATAACAAGCGATACACTGTCACTAATTTTTGCCTAAAAATAAAAATAAAATGAATATTGCAACATCTTTCAATATAACACGGATGTTTCAAAATAATTTAAGCCATGCCTGTCCCTTCTTTAGAGACGTGTCATCGAAGGCCAGTGTATACCGTTCACTTCTTAAAGAAGTTCTTCTTGCGACACTAGTAGCACTTTCTTCCAGGGCACTTTATGTGAACTACTTCCTAAAGGTTATAAAGAAAAGACAATGTGATGGGTAACGTAATTGTAATCCATTGAATTTACTCCTCGTAGTGACTATTTGCTCCTCATTAGTAGCTTGGATGAATTAAAAAAAGTATATTAAAAATCATTGTGATGATTATAATTTATGGGCTATTCAGCCAATATGTCATCGCTGGAAGAATCCAAGAATCTTACTCGTACGGGTGGGCTCTGAGTTACCAGAGTCTGCTACTTTTCGTTTCCTCTCCTGCGAGGAAAGTTTGCTTCTCATCTGATCTTCGATCAGCTCTTGCATGTCCATCTGGAATGTAAAAATTGACTATTAGTATAATTTAGATAACCGAGTTAACAAGTTCTTATTCCTGTGCAAATGGTATACGTTATGATGGTTTTTATGTGGGGTAAATAATAATTTTAGTGTTCTAAAATGGAGAAAATTAGATGTTTTTATTCCAGTGCAGAACTAACCTGCCAGTAGTGATGCCAATACAGCAGATAATGTTTATATTTAACAAAATTGTCTCTGTTATTGATATCTTCTATCTAAATGAAAGTTAGATGGATGTTATTTTATGAATTTTTGGAATACAATATGTCAAACTCTCTCTAGACCTTCTTTTTTTTCTCTCTGTAGTTCTCTCTTTTCTTTTATCAACTTTATTATTTTGTAAATTTAGTTTATAATCTTGTGAAATTTTT
Organism: Rhyacophila evoluta; assembly: GCA_022683975.1. Lineage (NCBI taxonomy): Eukaryota > Metazoa > Arthropoda > Insecta > Trichoptera > Rhyacophilidae > Rhyacophila > Rhyacophila evoluta. The sequence continues at coordinate 3,474 of JAGVSQ010002842.1, read as the reverse complement.
ATGAAATATTTGATTCAAAATATCTATCAGCATCCGAAAATTCGCACAATTGGCAAAGAAAATATAACAAATGAATTAATAATGACAAGTTTTCTCTTCATCTTACCTGCCACTGATCCACCTGCTGGCAAAGTTCAATCTTCTGTCGGACAGCTTCCATGAGTTGGCCGGCTGTCTGCGACAGCTCGACCCTCGCCCTAGCGGCATCGGCCTCCGCCTTGGTTCTCCTGGTATGCGCGGCGTCCCTCGCAGCTCTTGCCTCGCACACCGCGGCATCTCTTGCGAGTTCTCCGCCTGCTGCGTCAGCTCTAGCATTCTGGGCTTCCTCTTGCGCGCTAGCCAACTCCACTTCCCATACTGACACCTGAAAAATAATAAAAACAAGATGTTGTATTGACACTACTCGAAAATTGTTAACTTCTATATCGATTGATATTTCTAACTCGGCTTATTCTTTTTGAGATGTTCAGATAATATACATACGACGGAAAATGTGGGAGTCAGTGATGTAGTTACAAATTCAGCGCCCTGGAGCAGGTAAAATAATTTCACCCCCAATAGTTTCTCGTTTTTTAAGCCCTCACACTACTCAACTAGATTTTATATAATTTCAAAACAATTTTTTTCGCACTGATATAAACAAATCGTCATTAAGTTATTAAAAACTCCGATTGAAATTTTACAGGAGAGTGAAAAAACTGCGTCTTACCATAATAAAACATAATAAATACATCGCAGGTTTCTATGTTAAATTAAATTTAAATGTAGGTGTTAAAAGGAACATTGGAGGCCTTAGCAAACTATGCGGTCTAATATTAAGAAATAGAAAATGCAAAAATACCGTTTAAACTATATTGTCACATCGGAAGTTTTAATAGCTTTCAACCACGATAATATTAAATTAGTTATTTATTTAATACAATATGTTGTCGCCCTTGGCAGCCAAATAGTTTAGCCCGAGCGCTTGCAAATCTCTCTGAACCGGAGGTCCCAAGTTCAAGTCCACAACTGCATAATAAATCAACATTTTCAGATAGGAATATAGATGCAGTATATGCAATAGATGGAACAATCGAAAACAATCAGTCATCTTGTAAAATAATCAGCCAAGACAAGTATTCACATTCTAAGAATTAAAAATGTTTGAATTATTTAAATAAAATCAAGTGTATTTGTCCGAATATGAAACCATTAAATTAAATCTTGAAAACCAAACATAATTGAACTCGTTTATTGTAGACATCTTTTTGAGGTTATGTACAGGTCTGTGACACGAGCAACGTCATTTAATTTTTTAATTGTGTAATTAAAAAACAATGCTAATCCAAAACTATTTCCTCTTGTGAGGTCAACACATTTTAAATGAAGATTAATCTATTACACCGTGCAGGTGATTTCTATTATTGTCTATGGTGTGTGCAATATTTTCAACCAGAAGGATAAAAATAATATTAAAAATATTTTTTGTAATTTTACATGTAATATAAATATATTTTGATTCTAATTTATTGTTATATAATCACTGATTATCAAACAGATATTCATTTTAAAAGTTTCTTGTTACATTTAAACTCGTAAGCTGTGTTTGGTCTCGTTGGAAAACGTGTCTTAACTAATAACAATTTTAGTCTTACTACATCTATTCTGACAAGCAAAATATCTTGGTAAATTGAATTATTGTTTATTTGATATAATAAAATGCGTAAATAATGTTGTGATAAGTTACGAATAAGAAATACAATTGCGCAGATGTCTGGAAATCTCGAAGAATGTTTCATGATTTAAATGAAAGCACATATGATTCCAGAACAGACCCTTGCTGTCCACGATACTGTGATTTTATCTGCAAGCTTAACCGTATTGATTTTAAAAAAATGATAATTAATATTGTGTTGATATACAGGATGTAAATCACATACAATTATCTCGGGTATTTGTTTAAAGATACGACTGGAAAGAAATGAATTTCGGTTAGACCGATTAGTTATAATAACTTTATTTATGACGGATAATTTCTTCACTTAAAAAAAATACAAGGCGCTGTAGCAAGCAGAAAGTTATTTATTCGTTCTACGAGTGACGTAGCTAATATTCAGCGTTCTGGAGAAAGTAAAATCATCGCACCCCCGTTACGTCTCTCGTTTTTTTAGCTCTCAAGCTAACTAACAACATATGCGCCCCCCGTGATACTTGCGCCTGGAGCAATGGCTCCAACCGCTCTTGGTAGCTACACTGCTACGTTCTACCTATTGGATAAATTGTATTAATCAATAAAACAGTACATACTAAATTGATAATTTTACAATCCAGCCTTGTTCTTAAGCCGGGCATTTTTTATTGGACGCTTCACATTCTTTACACCATGGTATATGGCCAAAGGGTGTACGAATTATATGTTGTGTATGGTGACGTAAAAAAAACGTGTACACCACTGTGTTTAGGCATCTCCTGATCAAAAGCAAAAAGATGAAAAAAATCACACGAGGCAAAACAAACAAAGAAGATACAACAAACTTGAAACATGCACTTCCTATGATTATGCTGTCTAGCAATAATTACTCACCTATTTGTTTATAGAATAATGACTGCCGTTTGGATAAGAAAAATAGATGCCACTTAAACAAGAAAAATATATGCCGCTCGAGGAAGAAAAAAAGATGTCATTCAGATAAGAAAGGCAGCGAGATGAGCGAAAGTAATTGAGAGAATTTGTTAATTTATTGCAGTAATTAAAAATTGTTACAATGCACAATGGTAAGAGATCAAAACTGTTAACAAACACTCGATTTGGATACGCATTTACATATCTGTACCAACTAGGAGTAAGCAGGTAAGTCTTATTTTTGTCCAAACCAAGTTAAATATAAGATAAGGTATATTAATTAGTAATTAATATTTCTCACAAAAATGAAGATTTATTAATTCAATTTATATATATTATGAATTTAAATTTCATATTTCAGTCTCAACTCTTTCATTAGTGAGTTAGATTTTTATGCAAACACGTTTTAAACACTACAATCTTTCATCGTTATCAATTCATAAAATAAATCGAATTGGATATGGAAATTTGTAAACAATGTTATTTTATTTCTGAACAACGAACAAAATAAACTTAAAAGTTATTCCAAATTGGTAATAATGTATATAACATAACCACATGTGGCCGCTCACATTTCGGAATCGAGGGAGGATTTGATAACAAATTTAAACCTATAGGACTGATTTATATGATAATTTATGTGTTTTTATGAACAGAATTATAGGTAATTTTTCGTGCCTTTACAAATCATAATAATTATAGAAGTACCCTAAGGGAATTTTTCAATGCTGAAGTCAAAATTTTTTTCGTAATGTTTACGTTTTTTTTTTTTAAACCATGTTCGCTCCCAACGTGGAGAATATGGATCTACACACTGTGAAGATATCCACTCCGAGAGAGGAGTATATGGATCTCCGCAATGTGAAGACGAC
>JAGVSQ010002841.1:0-23320 GCA_022683975.1 Rhyacophila evoluta | reverse complement strand
ACTGAGACAGCTTAGCGGCGAAACCACCGTGGCCTGTAATAAATTGGCTACTGAAAATCAAGAGTCTATAATAATGACCTATATTGCTAATATTGTAATATTTACAATTTCACTTCCCGTTCACAGCACGCCTTTAAATAATATAGGTAGTGTGCCATACATAAATATAAATAATTGATCATAAAAATCATTGGTTTGTTAGAAATAGCAATAATAAAATCGTGAACCCGTAATTACACGTGAAGCTAAACAAAAGCTTTTAAAAATAAGAAAATATAAAATTATCAAATATTGTCTTAAAGTGTTATTAAAAATATTCTGTTTTATTTCAACTGTCAAATGACTTTTTTTACTATGTCTGCTCCGAGAAAAAAACTCCGCAATTTGAAGACATAAATTGACATATTATTATAAAATCACATATTTGCTCAACCGAAGGCATATCTAGTCCAACATTTTCGAATTTGTAAAAAATCGACAAATGTGGGAATCTAAGCCTCCCATACGAAGCGCGCACGTTAACCTATATGCTACAAGACAAATATAAGATTAAATAACTTGTTTTTAATACTATGTCCACTCTAAAATTAGAGCATACAAATATACATGGTGCAAATATGTCGTCTCCGAACATGGAGTTTATGAATTTCTACAATGTGCTTTGCTCAACCCAGCAGCTGTGAGAATTAAAACCACGATCTCCCAGTCGTTTTCCTTTCGGCTACTGGAGAGATATAACACAGATGTACAAAAATTTGGTCTCAGAAAGCTCATAAGAAAAGCTTACCGTCAATCCTTCATAAAAAGATATTTTATTTAAATATACATTTTTTTATTTTATCAAAATTTACCTTCTTATTAAAGTTTTTCCGTTTAAAATATCCTAAAACAGATAATTTGTATAAAGTGCGTATAGCACGTTGTATTAATTCCTAAACTCTATTGAAGTGTTTAGTCGAAATTTAGTAACGTATTATATCACTTATATCACGTTATCTTGATCTAATATATATTGTTCAATCAAACCTGATAATAACCTTTTTTCGTAATTAATTCCCATATTGTACATTCTAAAATATTATTTTGCCTCAGAAATAATATTGTTACATATATTTTCACTTTGGTTACTATACATCTTGTTAGCTTACTTTGATTGAATTTATCAGAACATTTGACATCTGTCTATGAAACATTTTCCGACGTGGGTAAAACTTACAGTTTCGCATCAGTAGTACAATATTATACCTAAAATACGAGTGTGTCGTATTGAACATTCTAAATACGATACATAACATCTCGACATATGTCAGTTATTGATATTGGAAATCTTATTTTTATAAAATTCTCGTATGAGTAAATAAATTGATTTTTTAACTTTCTCGTTCAACGTTTGGCTGAATTGTTGCTTTCCGAATTTGGTTTTTTATGTCATTAAGCTTTTATACAATGTTGCTAAATATAAAATGAATATTATCATAGTGTGAAGATATCCACTCCGAAAGTGGAGTATATGGATCTCCGCAATGTGAGGACGTATTGAGAGATTATTTTCACGAGAATTTTTTGTCATAAAATTGCTCAACTCAAAGTCCTGTATCTTTGAATTTTTAAAATCCGACAGATAAAAATTATCCGGATTGCTAGGCGCGCACGTTACCAACTACGCTACCGAAGAGAATATGACACTTAATAGATTTATATTTAAATATCACACTCACTTTTTAAGATTTGATAATTAATCCACGTTGCTTTGAAAATAATGTGAAAGTTTACATATCACCAGCTTAAGCGTGCTGCGATTTTATTTCATGGGCTACGGGATTGAATACCTTATCTGCATCAGTCGACTTGGTCGACCATGTAAATTAATATTTTCTGTCGTAAATTTCGTTGGATGTTACACAAATACTTATTAAATAAAGACATATTTTTTCTCTAAAATAGTATTACTAATTACAACTATTAATATTATAAAAAAAAATCCAGAATTTTCATATTATCGACGAGTATTAAAATTTTTCATCCGCTCAATCTCAATGAGTAAATTTGAGTATAGCTATGAAGTAACGTCGTTACTTATAAATACTTCATTTAAAATCTAAATCTAAATCTAAAGCCAAAGAGTAGGTAGGTATATTATGCTAATCTGGCTAATTTGAGACTATGCCATAAAACATTTCATTATTTATTTTTTTCGAAATAATTATAAAATGCTTGAATAACATTGTTATATTATGATAAAAAAACACCATACGTTTATATAGTATGAACTAGTTATCGCTTTTTTTGTATATCTTGATAGGTGGGGGTTTTTCCCAAAGTGAAAAAATAGTAGGCCTTTTGGAAAACCGTTATTTGTTGGCGGTTAAGTTTTAATTAACTACATAAAGTACAGCCATAAATTTACGTTCAAAGTGTTCCTAAGTTTCATGTTATTCTATATATACCTACCGTTTAGGTGAATAATAGTTTTATATGTGTCTAATGGCTGTACTTAATAATATGAACCAATAAATTGGGCACAGCTGTAAAAAAATCTGTTTTCAATATTAAGTTTCTTTACTAATTATTTTTCATAATTCCAATGAGTCGTCAGTTCGATTATCAAACAAATTAATAAGTAAAAATATTCCATTATTTTTTAATTATTTCGAATAACGTTGATGTTATTGTCCAAGACAAGCTTATCAAATTGGATTACTCCGAAATATATTAGAATTAACACATTGCATGTTTAAGCCTAATATTAAGGACAGTAAATATATATATTATTTTGTATTCTCCTTGACTACGATTTCATGCCCGTTGTTGAAACATATAATTTAGCATAACGGACTATAATTAAAGTGGCTTAAAAGCTGTAGTACGTATACGTAATTTTATTCTAGTTGAATCTTAAGTATGTAACGCATCTGCCATTCACCACTTATTTTTACGGGAGGTCCATGCTTGCGCCTCAAATGTTGCATTTAGTGCCTATAATTTAGATCGCTTTTCCGACGTCTTTCTCGAGACGCGGTAAAAAATGACATGTCAATATGCTCAGCTATATAAATGGAAATTTGGTTGAAAGCAATTTGGGTATTCATTGCTTTTCCTCCCCGGAATTGCATGGCCTTACTTGGATCCTAAACTAAGCCAGTTAATCCAATCAAAGTTAACTTCGAACAATTTAGCGTTCGTTGCCACTCGGGGGCATACGGAAATGTGTGCGAGAGTGTGTGTATATCTTGTGGTTTAGGAGAGTCTACTAACGTGAACTTGAACTAGACACAGGTTAATTTTAGTCATGTAAACAATAAACATGTATTCTGCACACACCCATTTATAAATATAAGTTATTCAAACTGATTTCTTTATTATTCTTTCCTAATTCTCTAAATATTTATTTACTGTATAATATTTTGCCGCCAGTATGTTTTAATTCGAATTTAAACGAATGACCACATTAATTATATCATAAATGAAACTATGTATCAGGTCCCCTGTAGCCTAGAGGTTAGCGTGCGTACTTCGCATCCGGACAATATGGGTTCCAAATTCAAACTGATGGGATTTTAAAAAATCCGAAAATAAAGAACTGAATACACATTCAATTGAGCAAAATTGGCTGACCAAAAATTATCGTAAAAATTAATCAATCAAAAAAAAATCTTTACATTACGAAGATACATGTTCTGCACTTCAGGAACAGACGTCTTCACATAGTGTAGATCCATATGCTACACTTTTCGAGTAAACTTGGTAAAATATATTAAATCAATCACTACACTGTAAGAATCTAAAATAGGTTATGTGTGATATCCATTATAAGGAATTAATTTATATCTCATGACATGATCTTTATATTGTAAAGTGTAAAATGTAGCTTTGTGTCAATAATGGAATCAAATATAATACAATTTGAGTGGGTTTTGTTTTACGGAAATTTTCTATTCGTGGCTGAGCCCTCCCTTTTATGACAGTATTGATGGAAAGTGTATTATCCATACTAGAAAATTGGATGAACCAACTTTTCGCTCAGCTCAAATGAAAAGAAACTTATTTGCTTAAAAGCTTTCGGGGAGGAGATCACCCGTTGCGGGCCAATCTCTAAATCGGGCGAATGTGTATCAGTGGGTTGGCACCTTGAAGGGGTTGATTTATTCAAATGACGTCGCATGAATATTCAATGTAACGACAAAATAATTACCGCGAATAAATCTAATGATATTACACCACGTGACATGTCCCACATATAAATAGAGCCTATGAACAAATTCAATGAATATTCAAGCGGTGTTTTATTGCCTGCGCTGATGGGCTTTTATTACCATACCCTTTGGGTCCTTTTATTTTTAATGTCTTTTTTATCCGGAAAAGCTTATTGCCAAATAACTTGCAAGATCCTGACGCTGTAAAACACCGCGTCGTTAGCAGTCTATTTTCGTATAATAAGTCGTCAGTTTTATATTACGCCGCTAAAATGACTCCGCCTATAAAGCAGCATTATGATAAGCTTTGCTAACTTCTTTAGTTTATTAAATCCATTAAGATAAGTTATTACTTCCATCAATCACTCGTTGGATATTGCGAAGATAAAATAAATTTCATACTAGGTTTAAGACCACAGACTTGGGCTATTTATCATTATTTTGATAATACGTACAAAAATTATTACATCTTATACGTTCAAGTTCCCACATAAACATTATCTGTTTTATAAAGCTATTTAGCTATTCCATGAATAAATGAAATTATATGTACAAACCTCAATGAAATATAAACCAATCTAAAGCTTAAGCAATTATAGAAATGTATTGCCCAAAGCTTGATTTTTGGCCAAAGCATCTTTGCTCAGTCGTCAATGAAATTTTATGATATTATTTAGACAATATAATATTATTTTAATATCTACTATTGAAGGAAAAAGAATTTAAGCCTCAGTATTTTCAAAATGCCTTTTTTTTGATAATTACAATGTATATAACTCAACACGCTCTACTAAAAGGATATAAGCTGAAAATCCTGAATTAGTATATAAGTTTAGCTTGTATATTTGAATAAACAATGCCTAACAAATTCACGACTAGAGATAGGACTTAACCACATCAATTTTTCTCAAATAACTTATTTAAACAAATACCAGATTGAATAAATAAAAATCCAATTTTAGTTTTCATCTACTTCAGGGTTGCGTCTACATATTTTATATGTAGACTTTGGCCAAAACTCATTAAAAAGATGTTTTTTTTACATGCTGTAAATAAGGTGTATTCGGGTCACGTCCTTTTTCATTTTAAATTTCAATATATATAGTATAAGTACAGTTAACTGGGGATACAGTGACTTCATAAACTATGAACAATATGAATCTCTTACCGTGAATTCAGGATTTACATCGACAGATTAGAACAATTGACTGTAAACCAATCGCTCAATCCATTGGTTTTTCCAGTTCCCTATTTGAAAAAATCATATTTGTATCATATGCAGTTACAAGATGTCTACTCATTATTTGTGTCATTTTACAAATATAATGACAAAATTATCAACGGAGCATACGCATCCATTGTTATGAACAGTGATGGAGCATGCCGTGAAAATGCCGAAAATTTCTATTATTGTTCTAATTAGTGCCAACTTTTTACCATTATACTTGTTTAATTTAGACCATAGGTTTCCAATCTGTGTTAGTCTACAGCCCTCTTTCCGAAAAAAATACTCAACATTACTCACTGTCCCTTTCTCGTTTTGTTTGAACTCGCATAATATAATTATATCATTTATTTGCAGCACAGCAAAACATTCTAAATGTAGTAATTTTGTAAGATATTTTGGATGAATAGTTTGTATTCGTTATGAGTATATTCTCCGTTCTTTAAATTTTTTTTTTCTTTCTAAAAATCAATAAACAGTCGGAGACAATAACTAAAAAAAAAAACAATGGCAAAGTGTGTGCTTTGTTAGCTTTTTGACCGAATTCTATAAAAACTAGTGATCTAATCCGATTGAAGACAGACATTGAATAAATCCAATGACATTTTTTGCAGCCATTAATTACGTAAAAACAAGCAGGTGCCATACCTTTCCCAGCCTCTTCGCGGCGACTTATATTAATGGTGGTTTGATTTATTCGCAGAAAAACCCGGGGACCGTTAGATCAGCCGAGGAGGACAGAGGGCGCGTCAATCACACTATGACAGTGTGGGTGGACCCTGCCAGTGCGTCCGCCATTTCTAGACGAGTGCCCGCACTCTGCGCCGAAGCTGGCGAGTCTGTGTACACCAGCGAGTCTGATCTACGCGCTTGGTCGAATATCCCAGGTAATACAGTCTTCAAAATAATATAATAATTTAAATCTGTACAGTTTTTAACTGCTACTATTTCTCTTATGTATCTATTTTCTTCCTAATTCTCATGATTTTCTAAACAATGACAATTAAATTAAGAATTTTTAGTGGTTATCCTTCTTATCTTTGGTATATTAATAATGAACGTATTGTTTTTCATATCCTTCTATGAGAATCTAGTACTGATGTCAACCATCACACGGTTTTCAGCTGCCTGGTTTTCCAACTCTGATATACCTATTGTATATAATAATTGGTACAGGTAGATTTTTATTTCAATGATACTATCTATACTATTATTACGTAAATTAAGTAAAAAATGTATTAATATTAATTTCTGTGCTAGTGTAAGCACTTCAATGTATGCGCATATGTCATGTGAGCACTTGTCATGTGTGCGGTTGTCTAGTTACCATAATAATTTTATGGTAAAACGCATAATGACGGAAAGAAGTCGTACATAGGTGTAGCACAGGGTTTTCCAAAAATTTTCTTCAATGTAACAACTTCGCGAACCCGGAAATTTTAACAGAACACTTAGCTTATTTTTTAAGTTGCGTAATTCTTACTAGTAATAAAATCTTTAAATGTCTTGCAGTGTATAAAACCTTTCCAAAGTGTCGTAGAACGCGTATTTAGATTCAGCGGAATACTGGTATCTCGCGGAACATAGTTTGGGTAACTCTGTATAACACAAACTTAAATGGCAAAATCAGAACTATAAAACCAATTATACCGATTATTGGAATATCAAAAATATATTTATTATTTCGGCGTTCTTTTAAAATAGATATATTTGTCGTGTCAACAGTTTTCGTGTTTGCTTCAACTATTTGTAAATCTTTTTCAAGCAGTTTCATCAATTTTATTTTAATATCATAATTACACAAAAAATGCGTGAAATGACCGCTTTTACATCGAACTTAAACTTCATTTAATTTCGTTTTATTGTATTAGAAGCGTTTATTTAGTCGTTTATTAAATATAATACTTCCATCTACATACAAATATTTTTTTATACCATGTTCTCTCCCAGCATGGAGCATATGTATCTACACTATCTATTCCGAAAGAGGCGTATATGGATCTCCGCAATGTGAATACATCTTGACAGATTAATTTTCACGAGAATTGTTTTTCAGACAATTACTCAACCCAATAGGCATCCAGTTCTACTCAGTATAAAAATTAAATAAAAAAATACAAAAATCTAAAAAAATATATTTGTGGATAGAACCATACATTTCGATATTGTTATATCTTATTTGTATATTTGGACAGGATTGTTCTGTTATTTTTTCTCAGATTCAGACCTCAAAGGGATTAGTAAAATATAATAGTTATAAGTTAAGTTAAACAGAGCTATTAATTTAACTATCGTATTTATATACAGATTTCGCTTTGAAGTAGTTTTCGATAATTTCCTTCACTAAATACTAAATGCTGTTTGTATTCTACCGCTAATTTACCATAAACTGTTTATTTATTTACTAAACTAAATATAATCATATTTAAGTTTCAAATTCTTCCTCCTTCGCCCCTGAAAGTTAATAGCTTCGGGTCGCTGTATAAAATTTGGTTCCAAATTTATTTAATTCCTTTATAATTAGATCTTTTTATAATATCATCTCAAATGAGAACGTCCGTAAACCCCCTCGCACATCTGGGCTCTTAATTTTCTATTTAAATCGTATTTAATAAATTTACATTGCTAATTCTTTGTATTGAATTTATATTATTGTGTATAATGCTTGGACGATTCTTGAATATTTAAGGAAATCTTGCATTTTGAAAATAATTCAAACAATGTTTCACTCATTTACTAAATTCCATGGTTGTATTTGGGTATTAACGTTTAAGCTTCGTTATCTATTATTATAAAAATAGGTGTTTTACTATTGGACTTGATAAAAATAAATGTTAACTGTACAATTAAAATCATCTTTGGCGATTACTTTATAATATTTTTTTAATAGTTTGGTAGATTTTAGAAAGCCAAAGGGTATTTGAAATCGGATAAAAACGACGTCACCCACATTGAACAAACTTTACAGGAGGCACAAAAAACGTTTATTCAATGATTTTGATCCAACGTAAAAAAGCACAATCTCAAAGTGAATAAAGACTAAAACTGGTGTTATATTTACTCAGTATGATATTCATTCAATTCAAGTTATTTAAAAAAAAACAAGAAAATTGATTAGGTGGAAGCCTTTTTTCCTGGTCGCTAATTTATCATATCATACTTTTTTCAAACGCAAAAGTTAAATTTAGACACTAATTCGTCATTTTCAGCCTATGTCCTTTTGATATAGCGTGTATTGAGTTGTATACATTCTGATAATCGAATTAAAGCTATTTTGAAAAATTGAGGGTTACGTCATTTTCCCTTTCCACAGTCGATATAAAAAAGATGAAGATTATTTCTAACAAAATACATATAGTTGTGAGATATGTAATATGAGCATTAAAATATATTTCTAATAAGAGAAATGAAGTATATATGATATTGTATAAGTATTTTTATATTCTAATTAATACAATGAGAAAATGTCTGGAAAATGGTTCTATTCAAGAGATTAAAAATTATAATAGAGTTAGTATTTTAAACTTTGGATTGGTTTTGAAGGTACGTGCATAATTATATTATATAGTATATCAATCATTTATAAAACACTTTTTTGTTTTTTTAACATGTCGGCTTCGAAATCATATGGATCTCAGCAATATGAAGTTAATTACTCCAGTAATGGATTATATCGATCATATATTTTACGAGAAATCTGGAAATCGTAAAATATACTTTAACTCTTAATATCTTAAAACTCATAGTGATTTTGGTAGCATTTTATAGTATCTGTGTTTATATTCAGTATGGTAAAATTATAACGATTTGATTGAAGATAAATATTTTATTGTAGCAATCGTCCTTTAGAAATGCAATTATTTCGCCCCATGCCTATATTCAATCAGAGGCGTGATCTGTGGAACAGATTGTGTTTGCTAGTAATCATTCAACTAAAACACTAATCATGGTGAATGTACATTGTGATGTTTTAGTGCGGGCAAGTAATCAGCAAATGAAATAGTAAACCCACAAAGATCGACCGAGTTGCTACGGGCGGTTAGACCGAATCCCTCGACCGATTTCCTTGTGTGGCATGGATTTTCATGAGCCGTCGGCCACCTGATAAGGATCGGTAGGTATTAGCGATTGGAATGACACAACCGATAATACTGAATTAAAATCAAAATCGGTAATATGAAATTAACGTGTAGCATATCCTTGATGTAAAAAAATCTTTTGACGAATTGTATTTCACATTTATTGGTCAATAGCCAAATCTTCAATCCGTTAGGAATTCATTCCCGCAATTTTTTATTTGTAAAATATATTTATGCGATCTAGTAAGGAAAGCTTTATTGTCCGCCTAAAATTCTTTTGAATTTCGAACGTTATGTTGCGCTAAATTTTTTTGAATTTCAATTCATTATTTCCTTTTTTTTGAATTTCGAACATTATAAACCGTATTTTTTTTTGAATTGCGACCGTTATTTCCCGCCTTTTTTTTTAAATTAAGAAAATAATTTCCCACCAAAACTTTTTAAAATCATAACCGTTATTTCTTGCCAAAAATATTTGAATTTCGAACTTCTATTTCGCGACATTTAAAAAAAAAATTAAGAACGTTATTTCCCGTCAACTTTTTTTTAAATCGCAGCCGTTATTTCTCGCGAAAAATGTTTAAATTAACAATGTTATTTTGCTTCAAGATTTTTTCGAATTAAGAACGTTTTTACCCGTCAGATTTTTTTTCTCATTATACAAACATTAGTTTGCGCCAAATAATTTGTAACGATTGTTAATTAGATTTAATACGATTTCTTTTGCAGATTGATTGTTGACCATTCGTTATATGCTTACCCCGATGATCTTTATCCTACTGAGTATGCTAAATCGCGGGAACAATTGAACCACTGAGTGAAACTCCGCTATCCATGACGTTCTCATTTTCGAAATAATTGAATAATTTTTTGCAATTTCAAATCAGTTGCTTTTGCGTGCTCTTTGTCAATTATCTATTCAATTAACAGATTAATAAATAGTTCAAGTGACTTATTTATAGATATCATATTGTTTATGCTTGTGTTATTTAAAATTTTTAATAAATTACTATATCCATAATCGATACTATCTACTATTTTAATAACAGTTATTTCATTTTAACGAATAAACAACCTAGCATTCCGAAATCGACACCATAGTAAATACGATAATTTGATGCCGTGTTACCGTTCAACCGCCGCCCGGTTCAACATTTTTATTCTCTTTATCTATATCGACGATAAGTCCACCCCTCACCCTATACCTCGATTTGCACCCGCTGCCTTTCCATATAGGGATGATTTTTATTCTGGGCTAGTTTGCGGCTTGAATATTTTTTTAATGCACAATCCGAGCTAATAGTGTGTGTATGTTTTGCTACGTGTAGTTATTTCATTTTAACATCCGTTTTCTTTGCCTTTTTATATACATATACTGTTATTTTATCTTGAATCTTTCGTCTTCAGATGTCATGTTGTTTCCTGCTATGTTTGCCTTCATTGTGAAGTATTAGTCTTTGCTATGTAAAAGACTGCATTTTTGCTCAGTATTGGTTAAAATTACATTAATATCAGTTTAATTATTTCATATACACGTAATGTATTAAATTATAAATACAGCTGCGTGATCATGATCCCGCGACATCACATCTCGTGAAATTACCACCTTCGCTAGGAAGGCGACTTTATAATTTATAATAAAGCTCCCAAATATGAGTACAGTTACGTTCAAGTATCCCTGTATTTATTTCTTAAATGTTGAAAATCTCTATTTGATTAGCTAACGAACCAATAGAAGAAACTTAAAAAATATATCGTTATTATTGAATGGGCTGGCCTAATTAGTTGAGTTAGCAACCGTTTGTTAGAATTAGATCATAGAAGAATTAAACAATTATATAAACTAAACTACTGCTAAATTAGTTTAGCTGATTACTATCTCAATTGAAATGCCACAGTCGAAAACATTCTTATCATAAAATAAACGTATACTACATTGGCTGAGTTTTTGAGACAACCGATTTTCGTAAAAAGTCTTGATATTGCGGAAACCCATTATATAATCTTTTATAGTGGACGTCTTCGTAATTTGGAGAACTATATGCTATATTTTCGGAACGAGCACGCTAAAAAATGATTAGTTATACTTAAATTTATGAATAAGGTAGAGCCTTAATAGAACGAACTTCGGATATGAACGAAATTTGAAAATATTGCAAAATGTTTGATTGCCAAGATGTAGACATAGATTTAAAACGCTTAAAAGTTTCTGATTTCTACCGAATAATACAGGATAATGATAGAAAATAAGTAACCAAATAATGTATTTTACAATGCTTAAATGTAAATGAAAGTTACACCGTGTATAACATCATAGCTGAAAGTGAAATAGCAGATGAATTAATGGTCTTGGAAAATTAGAATTGAAGTCAAAATAACGTAGAAGAACAAAACAGTACGCCCAAAAATAAATATTTCAGTAATAAAGTCGCATCTTGACGATCTAATGACAATATATCGAGGTTCTACTGTAATTATTATAAATTCGTTTTTTTATTATTGGTGTTGATAGATTACGGTTGATGCAATAAAAACTGTCGTTTGTAATAAAATATGCATTTATGAATTGAATTCATATAATAATAATTGTATATAATAAATATTACAGAAATGTTTCATTTCAAATGAACAAAACGCCCTGAACGGTTGTCAACTTTCCAAATGACTAATGTTCGTATCGCGAGCCAAACATCGTTAAAGGCAATGTTGAACAAACACCGAGCTCGCTGCTCAATACTTGTAACTGCCTTTAATAAGTCCTATTTTCCTAGTCACTTAACACGTAAAATTCTGAAACTTTTTACGAAGTGTTTTATTCTTTATCACTGAAAGGAATCCGGTTCATTTTATAAAATCGCTTTTTGTTGTGACTCGCTTTGACAGTATCTAACAGAAATACCGATTCTATGTATAATATGAAATAGACTGTTTTTTGTAGCTCTGAATAAAATTGAATATTTGAATCTGACTTGCTTGCTAACTGTTTCGATTTGCCGTTTGAAAGAAATACACTATCACTCTTTATAGAGACTGTAAAACAATATTGAAGGGAAAAGACATCACTTGCGTCCAGTTTATTAGTAAAAACCTGAATACCAATGCTCATTTATATCAGGGAAAATACCATTAAACAGAAAATCAAAAGTGAACCATCTAGGTTGAGAGTCATTCGTTTACGCGAATAAAAGATGAAATTCAATTATATATATTTAGTAGATAAACTCTCATTAGCACATGTACTATTCTTCTCCAGCCCTATTAGTCATGCTACAGTCTGAAAAGCTCCCTGCCAAGATGCGAGGAAGACTTAAAAGTGGGGCCTTTTAAGTAATGCATTTATTTTAAATATGACGACATGCATAATATCAATTGTATCCTTGTCCCAATTTCAAAGTCAAATGCGGTGATGGCAGCATTTTGAAAACATCCGACAAAATTATGCACGGCCTAATATTTTGTCATCAAGATTACTCTTATTAATAAAATTATAAGTTGCCATCTTTTCGGATACAGCATAATCTTCAGTCAATTAAATTGATGGTAGAAAGAGCTTTTTCCGGCTATGGATACTTTACCTGAACATTCTTAAGTTTTAATCTGTATCTATGGTGTCAATGAAAATGTGACTCTTTGGAAAGAAAAACGGTAAAACTTGAGATTAAATATGTTTTAAACATCTATTCTGAAAACTCTTAAGTGAATGAATTAAAGTTGAATGAACAGCTAATTGCTAATCACTAGAACGACGCCATTTTGAACAACCCAAGTTAACATTATATATATATAGATTCTGGAGGAGAGCTGTATAGATTTTAGTAGAGGCTTATATCAATTTCATCGTTAATGGAAATTACTAATCGAATACGGCTAATATTTATATAATTTAGATGAGCAAAATAAAGTTAGCACTTAAAATTATAAGTGATTACATGTTATTTTAAGCGTCAAAACTTTTCAGACTGAAACATAATTGGGTTTGCATTTTCAATGTTAACCCATTCTACGCTCGTATGAACGAGTTGTAAAAGGTAACATTTTTGCATTAACCCGTCAAACACACGAATAACCTGCCATTGGCGGGTGAAAATGAGTTAATGCTCACATTTCGAACACAGTTACGTTTAATAAAAGATGTAGCGTATTCAACACCGTGATTCCGGCAGTCTACACTCTATAGGCTCACTGTCTCTACTAATTGCATTATACCCAGTTAAAATAGGCCGCAATCCATTGAACAAGCTAATGTATTTGCTTTGTGGTTTTGATGTGAGATGTATCTTTATTTGTGTTGGCTAGGTAAATTAAATAGTTTTTGCCTAATCCAGTGTTGATTGACTCAATAGACAAACGAAGTTAATTACAGATTTGTATACCAACTAAACGCATCCCAGGAAAAACGTTTCTTATAGTTATATGGCGTATATATCTGATACAGGTACATATACCTAGGGTTGTGTATACATATTAGGTTGATAACTAATTGTTGTAAAAAGAATTTGTCAAGGTTCGTGTTTTTATAATTGAAACATTTGTTTCGTTCACTATGGTAGACTTCTTCACACTGTGGAGATATAATATTATTTATGATCCACTTTCGGAGAGGATGTGGTATATGGTTTATTTCTACAAGTCATCATGTTAAATATACCAATTTTTCAGTTAAATTGATTGTGTATCATGAATTTCCGGTTATAAAATTTATAAATGGTCAGGAACAGACGCAGCTTTTTTCTTATGTTATGTTGAAAATACTTTCCAATATCTAAATCTAAAGGCCAAAATCTGACATAGGCACTTCTAATACAAGGCCTCAGATATATTATATAGTATCTGATTTTATATTGTATCTGCTATCTCAGTTTCATGTAAAAAACAATAGCCTTTAAATACATAATTAATAATCATTAAATTACTTCTTTATCGTTTATTTTATTTCTTAGTGTGTCTCAGAATAATCCACCGAAAATGCCGGTATTTGTAACCAGAATTTTCACCGGATCGGTATAACTTGTAACATAGATCATATTCGATACATTCGAAACGTTATATTTCTCTAACCGTTAATTATATATTTGAAAGGAATTCTTAAGTAAAAAGATGTCTGTGAGGGATACAGCGTGCATAGTGAAAGCAATTCCGAGCCGCTTTCAATCAAAAATTCTCGTCTTTCGGCGAATCGTTCGCGTCGTTGCGTGAATTAAATAGACGATTACGTCATTAGAGGGTCTCAAATCAAATTTATTGTGCGCGTAAATATTGCCGAATGAGACGATTTTTCTTCTCAAATATTTGATTTTCAATGGACGGCTTGTCGTTGAAATTGTCGTAATGTGTCAGAATTGCTCGAACAACGTTGAATTTAATATTTTACTTCAAAGTGATAATTTTACCTCGAAAAGCAATAACCTAATGGATTTCCGAATTATAAATTATTTATACGCTATACAATTCATAAAAATGGCACTCTGCTATCTGCGAGCATTATTGAAAATATGTTAAATTACAAATAACACCGAACGACGATTACATTTTGAATGCCAACTAACTTTTTTTGCACGTAAAATATACCCATTTTAGATTAATAATATATTTTTGATAAAGAAGCTTTCGTGTTAATTCTTCAAGTAATTATCGTCTACACATAATTTTAGTTAGGGGAGGTCGTATAGAGTATTTCTATGATAAAAGTTGTCTTCGGATTTTTGTCACGTCGCACGCGAGCCCCGGGCATGGCGATTCCCTCGCATCCATTGCGGAATTTACGGCTGAAGGACGGCGAGGGCGAAAACCGACGCTGGGCGCCGCGACGCGTCCCCCGGGAGTGATTCGTCCCTCTCGATTTTGACGGGGGCCGTAGTCCCCACGCGCCGCCCGCATCAATTCGCCGGGACGGCTCTCGAACAAGCCATCAATCCTGCCGATAAATTGTAACGCCCTCGTGACGGCTTCTTGCCTTTTGGGTTTTCCATCGAGTTTGGGACGGTTTTGGCTCTGTCCGCCGAACGGTTCTGTGTTCGCAACACGCGCATTATTTATTTCGCCTCCGCATTTATAGGATTCGCATTTACTTAATGTCCTATTGATATGTGCCCGAAAAATCCGGAATCCATTGTTAGGATTTAAAAAATATATATTCCTAGTATAAATCTGCAGAAATGTTCCTATTTTATAGCGGAAGCCGTTTATTGTAATCACTATGATACCTATAACTCTTAATACGTGAAAAACTGCAACACACTATATAATTAAACCTTTTCTTTGTTTAAATTTGCGCCTAATTTGTAGCATATGAATCCATAGTACACTAATTTTAACTGACTTTTTTCATAAAGAGTGATTTTTAACCAAATGCCTGACGTCTAGTGCTGCATTATTATCGATTGCATATACAATATAGCATGGAAACTGATGTGACTAAAATTAATTATTTAACCGATTTTAATGCAAATTTCCATAAATTGTATCATATTTTATTCACAATAATTACAATTTAAAATTTATTATTTGTACTAATCAGCCAACGTAAATTATGACTAGAATTATTTTTTACAATTATTTTACCGCACATATACGGTAAAATAATTGGATGAATAATATCAAATGGTAATATTTTAAAAGTTAATTTCATTCGGTTATGTATCGCAAATATTAGAAAATTAATAATAATTACCAATAAATATACATAAAAAACTTTAAAGGGAATTACAATACGTTTTCTCATTTGGTATCTTTTTTAATTTATCAGGAGATAAAACATTTTTAGTTCTTTATTAATGTAAGCAAATATAGAAAGCCAAGTTACCGCATGAATACAAATCCTTCCAACATTCAATTTAACTCCAGACGCCGCCCAGAATTTATCTGGGGATTCCACGAGATAAGAATTCGACTAGCATTAAATACTTACGTTCAGACCTTCATAGCTACTTACGTATTCACTTTACTGTGGATTCTAAATTCTATCGTTGTGTGTTGGTTTTATGTCTAACTTATGAAATTTGTGGTATTTACTGACTTCTCTATAATATCATCCACGCTACCACAAATGTTTATCCTTGTAAATATTCAAGTATCTAAATTCCGCGATCGCTACGTGTTAACGAAATTTTAGTGGCATTCTTTAGCATGAAAATAATATTAGTTTATCTACCTATTTAATTAACAACATGTAAATATTCATGGCGTTTTGATTGTCGATTAATAAATGCGTGCACAGTGTCGGAAGCCGCAGTTTCTTATCAAGGATTAAAAAAAAAACAAACACGCGAGATGATCAGTAGGTTGAAAAAATTGATAATAACTAAACATAGTGTAAAACAGTTAGTTTGATTCAGCTATTTCAGAATCAAAGCAGACATGTGTCAAAAAAGATGCTACCATTATATTTGTCATCCTCGACTGTTAAAACGATTCAAACTGCTATATGAGCGACATAATGTATGCAGCCAAATATTAATTATTGTATAAAATGCGCAAATACTTAAAATATCGTAAATTGAAATTATAGATAACCCGCATTAGCTTTAAATACAGTTTTATTATTTCGTTACAAAATTAGTTTAAAAATTTTTATACACTATTTTTATTTTATGTATCATCCAGCATTCGACAGTAAAATTTTCCATTTAATTTTGTATAATTTTACAATAAAACCCAGTTTTTAATACACAAAATTTCAAGCATAAATTTGATAATTTTACATTTAAGATCTATTATTTTTTTAAGAAATCTTTTAAAATCTGAACATTTTGCCATGAGCAGCATCTGACGGTTATATCACTTGTGAGTGATAGCTTTCTCAGCGGTCCCACAAGTGATGATCACCCTAAATGCCAACTTTTAATGCCATCGATCTGTGGCACCTGCGTCCGCTGCTAACTGTCGTCCCAAAACTTTTGCATTAGGAAGGGCTCGTGAAATGAGCACAGAGCGTGTTACCGGGCCTACGGTGCTACGTCGAAGAACTTCTCAGTCGTAGCCTGTAAAGTAGATTAATAATTGATTTCATAGGTAGTCGAATAAGTTAAAGTAATTATACACTACTCACATGTTATCTAGTGTGGAGAGTCTATTTTTAAATGGAAATTTAATTCAAATGTTATACTACAATACAATTCTATGCGTGATACCCACTAATAATAAACTCAAAAAAGATTTGAAATTGATTGTAGATAGAGCTTACGCACAATTTTCATTACATTAATCTAATATTAATGTATATTTATTTTATTAATAGGTTAGTATTCATTTTATATGAAGCATAAAAAAGTAAGAAATTAATTAGAAAATAAATTAATAATGCTCGAGCGATCTCGTTTATGGCGTAAACAATTGAAAAAGTACTGTTTGCTATATTTATATTATATATTAACAATATTTTTCTTCGAACTTTATTAAGTAATTAAAATAATTATATTTTGTATATAATTTTTATAAGTCCGTAAGTTACGTGTATTAATTATGTTCATATAATATGGTAAATTTTCTTTCACATGTAAAATTTTAATGTCGTAGAGAAATTAGCCTGAAAACTTGAATATATTCTTGCTCTATGTGTATGGGTTATACACATAAGTGACATTCATAATTTAACCATTATATGATCGAATATTTATGAGAATAAAGCTTTTTTTATGAAAACATCATCATCTTATATTTTTTGAAAAACTTTGTGCCGTTGACGTCAAATCCAATTTATTTACATGAAAGACTTTCAGAAAATCAATTGTAATTTAATTTCGTCTTATGTTTGTAATGTTTGTACCACTAGTATATACAACCTATACGTATAAAGAACTTGTTTGAGGGTGTGCAGTTGAATAATTTTGAAAATTACTGACCTCCATAAAGGTTGAGCTTTTTTGATTTTTCATCTAAAAAGGTTGACTTTTTCAAACCGGTGATTTTCCTCGCCAGACAATTCTTTATGTTGTCATCATCGCCCTTATAAAAAAATCCACTAATGCAAGCTACCTTTTAAGCAATACTATGTATGAGTTATTATACGTATATACATCATCTTTTTATCTGATCGCGTATAAACTATTTAGGTGTGTCATGTAAAACTAAATAAACATTAATTTTAAACAAATGAATGAATCACTTTGTTTATTTTGATAACTTAATAAAAGATATATATGTATATGCATATCTATACAATATTTTTTTTTCATGTTCACATTCCGGGAAAATGCTTTCAACACACATGAAAATATTCAGTGGTATTTACTAAAGAAAATATGTTCAAATTCGTCTTGTAATCAAGCCATGTAATATTTTCTAGAGGTCTAAAATTATGTTACTTTAAAACACTGTATATCATTATTTAATGTCAAAGTAAAAAGTTTAAATTTTCACCATAAAAAAGTGTAATTAATAGTAAGTTGTCATTAGAATTAATTGTTTCAATAGGTTTTCCTGCTGTTATTAATTATCGTCTACGCGTATACGGCTAACTAGGCTTATCTTAATTATCAATCTCGTTTTCAAATAGGGGTGATGAATTATGATTGACACTTCTACTTAATAAGCCGTTAGTATTAATAATAGTTTATTGCCAATTAACTGAAGTTTGCGGCTTGTTTTGTAATGTGTTTACATAGTTATCGATTATCGTAGTTATACATCAATACCGGGTACAAAATTTAATATGATAATCTACACAATATCCGTTGCGTAGGCTTCGATATTTACTTAAATACTCCTTGAGATAAGCAATTTTATTTAATACCTTCTTTTCCCACATACTTAAGTATACAACAGATAAATTTAGTACTTTATAAGAAACCTTTCTTTGTATATTAATCGTTTTTATTCTTTTACCGTCTGTTTATTTAATCGAAATCAACGACTCAATACGAAATGAATCATAAAAGCACTTCATAATAATTGAAAAGCCTTTTCTACCAATCGCCATTATTAAATTAGTTCATTCCAATAAATACTTCTTTGGTGTTTGGTAATTCTTCACTGTCGTCATCTTAATGAACGATTGCTAAGTTCACTCTCATCGGTTCCGGAAGTTGCTAGTTTGAATCCTGAATGGGAAAAAAATCAAAGATACAAAACAGGATATCCAATCACCTGATTAATTTTCAGATAATCAATTCTCGCGAAAAATATTACGTCAAAATTTTTCACACCATGGAAATATATAATATATAAAAAGCATATTATGCTTCTCTTTCGTAGTGAACGTGTTTTATTTTCAACGAAATCCGTGAACAAAAACAGGCGAGTTTCAAATGTAGCGTTACTTAGAATTAATTATCATAAATGTTCAAAGAATAGTAGTTTCACCTCTCTTAACAGAATTACTTGTAAAATATAGTTTATGATAAACTAAGTTCGCATTTCAAATTAATTTCATTGTCCTATTTTCCAGCTAGCAGCTATGCTTGTTCACAAACAAAATTATAAATATATTGAGACTCTTGAAAACATTTTGTATGATTGTTGTTTAAAAACTTATAAACTATCACGTTGATAGCATATGCCTACGAAATTATTCTCACGTGTAATAAACGTATTTCAGTCGTATTTTCAGGAACTGTTTACAGGCGGTTCTAGTGATGGCCCCAGAATCATTTATTAGGTGGGTACCCATTTTTTCGTTCTGCTGTAAATGAGGCCAACACGCACAGCTAGTTTATTTTACTGTGTGAACTCAGCAGACCTGACGAAGCGAAGCCCTTCATTGAGTTTTCCCCTACTGTCGTTTCATTGCCACGAAGGAGAGGTTTATTGCTCGAGTTCCACACCGTATGGGTATTTTTTTAATGAGAAAAGAAACAAGTGTTTCGAACGCAGGATGGTTACGTAAAGTGGCTTTGCAGTTAATGCCATTATCACTCATATAAACTTTGTTTACTACATGCGAAAGTTTAAGTGTGTTACCAACCTAGGTAGTGAGAGATCAGTCGTTGCGACTTGGTAAAAATGGTGTTTCAACAGCTAGAGATATGTTAATAAAGAGCTATTTCATAAATAAATGATTGAGACAACGCTTTGTTTTTCAAATTAAAATAATTATTTTAAGTAGACTAAATTTATTTGACGAATAATCACTGTAAAAAGGTGTATAGTAAAGTATTTATATGGATGAAATAAGCGCTCTGCTCTCCTAAATGGTCGATTCCCTTAACAACTATTGTGCCACTGACTTGTATTAAAATGATATATGCAAAATTCATCCTAATTTTTAATTCGATCAATTATTTAATTAATATAAGGAGATATCTGATTTGATTTTTCTGCAGAAACAGAATTTCAAAGAAAAAACTTCTTCCTTATTTGAAATATTTTATAGACCAGCAACATATTAATTAAATAAGTATATTATCCTTTAAAGTTTATCGAAACGTATTCGAACATCGCTTTAAACGCTTATAAAATAAAATAAATTAACTTAAAAAAATACTTACCGGTAGTTGTCGTGTTTAAATTCAAAAATGAAATCCGATTATGTTCATTCGTAACGTATGCACTCGTATATTCAAATTTATCTGATACTCAAGTAGATAATTTTCGTGATGGGGTTTTCTTATCAGATAGGAACAAGTCCCTTTTACAAAGTAGTTTTACGCGTAATGGTTTAGCCTTTGACACATTTACGTTCCGGAGAAGTAAATTTTTCACACGTATCTTTTTATGCAGGGAGTTCACCATGTATAACCAATATACACAGTATTCGAAATCTCTTTTTGTGTACAGTTTTATGCCTGTCACATTTTTCTTTCGAAATTCCATTTTGGGTCAAGAGGATTTTTTACCCGCGCCTCTACAAATTCAGAGTGAATGATATGACCTATTCCATTTACGTCAATTTATCATAACCTATTGACGTTTGATAAATGTAATATACAAATCATAACAGAAACTTTTTGTGGCGATTTATCCCCAGAAGAGTGATACAATGCGTTGAATAAGTCTTCATAAAACAAAAATTGTAAATTCATATTTAAAGCAAATGACCGTATTTTATAAATTATCAAACATGTTTTTATTTTCAACCTTAATGTCGTTATTTATCTTATCAATATTTTTCGAAATTATTTATGAATAAAAATATTTTACATCGCTCACCTGACAACTAAATTTGAACATTAAAAAAATTATAATTTCAAAGTAAACTAAAGTAATATTGAATTTTGACGTGATGATATATATTGACCATAGAAAGTTCTTTTCATCTTTTTTTGCCGTGTGATATACGAGATATTGCTTTGTCATGAGTTATATAATATTATTTAATGTGAACACGTGCGCATAAAATATTTTTAACAATATAATATATGACAATGCGTGATGTAAACGAACTGGTCACGGATATATATCATTTTTTTCATTACGTAATTTTTATTCGTGTCAAAAAGTGTTGGCAATTACTTTGAAAGATAATTTTTATTCCTTGCTTCTTCATATCAACGATTTAGTGCTGTCATTAATTTTTCTAAAACCGGCGAAAAATCGATTGGTTGGTTGGTTGTTCACTAACTGCACACGTTAGCGTTTATTTTAGTAGACAAACTTTTTAAATCTGGTCTTTGACTAATTCATCGTGTTTGATAATATTCAACAATTTTGTTACATTTATGTAACTCAGTTACTTTTTCCTGATACAGTATAATGTTAATATTATTTTAATCTTATAATTGAATTATTGAATGTATTTGTACTAGATGTACTAGTACAATAGAACTGAATAACAATTATATAGATATGTTTTGAAAGCTTTTTAATATTTATTTTGGTATGTAGGAAATGACATATGACACCTCATTTGAACTGCTTAAATTAATAGATTGGTAGTAATGATAAATTATAGTATCACACTAAATAATCGACGCTGTCTTTAATACTGGTGCATCTTATTAATAGAAACTATTTAAAAATAAAATGTCTCCCCGGTAGACTACTGGTAACGTGCGCGCCTAGCCATCCGGCGAATGCGGTTTCGATTCCCCATGTGTCGGATTTTAAAATCCAAAAATTCAGGACTAGATGCCCATTGGGTTGAGCAATTGTCTGACAAATAATTCTTGTGAAAAAATAATCTGTCAAGACGTCTGCACATTGCGGAGATACATATGCTCCATTTTAGGAGTGGGTATCTTCACACTGTGTAGATCCATATGCGCTACTTTCGGAGCGTACATGATATAAAAAACAACTCCTCCAACCTCCATTATCTAATCTGTCATATACCATTCAATGGAAAGAATTACACCATGTGCTTTTTCTGCTATGATAAAATAGATCTATGAGGTTCGTACACACATATAGACAAATCGTTATCTATTAAACGCAATAACCGTAACTACAAATACGTTAAGTACGTGCTCTCGTAACTGTGTTTGAAGCACAGAGAAATTCTATTTGTTAGTTGGACTAAATCTGCATTCACATAGTACATGTATACAGTACGAGCTAGTGGCACAGTAATAAATGGGATTAAATAAATAATAGTTTTGTTTGTCATAGGGATTCCGAAAGCGTAAAGGGATAAAGCTCGACCTGGGTGAAACCTTTCCAACTTAATTTGCATCAAGTTTTTCTCTATTTGCTTCGGCAACGAATACTCTACCCGAATAGATTAAAATCGGCTATTGATGATTGGAAAATTTTCGACCGTATGTACATATTATGTAATAGCAAGTAATATATCCAAATATTGCTTTTACCCCTCAATATATGATGAAATATTTTATAGAAATAACTAAATTGCATAAATACATCACTGGATTATTTCTCGTAAATACATTTATATATAATTAATATTTTCGACTGATGGTGCTTGATGGAAACTGATTTTAAATTCTGAA